>JAWQFJ010007761.1:35000-62090 GCA_034096865.1 Theodoxus fluviatilis
CGCAGTTCTCATGGAGCTGTCTCCCCGCAGTTCTCATGGAGCTGTCTCCCCGCAGTTCTCATGGAGCTGTCTCCCCGCAGTTCTCATGGAGCTGTCTCCCCGCAGTTCTCATGGAGCTGTCTCCCCGCAGTTCTCATGGAGCTGTCTCCCCGCAGTTCTCATGGAGCTGTCTCCCCGCAGTTCTCATGGAGCTGTCTCCCCGCAGTTCTCATGGAGCTGTCTCCCCGCAGTTCTCATGGAGCTGTCTCCCCGCAGTTCTCATGGAGCTGTCTCCCCGCAGTTCTCATGGAGCTGTCTCCCCGCAGTTCTCATGGAGCTGTCTCCCCGCAGTTCTCATGGAGCTGTCTCCCCGCAGTTCTCATGGAGCTGTCTCCCCGCAGTTCTCATGGAGCTGTCTCCCGCAGTTCTCATGGAGCTGTCTCCCCGCAGTTCTCATGGAGCTGTCTCCCCGCAGTTCTCATGGAGCTGTCTCCCCGCAGTTCTCATGGAGCTGTCTCCCCGCAGTTCTCATGGAGCTGTCTCCCCGCAGTTCTCATGGAGCTGTCTCCCCGCAGTTCTCATGGAGCTGTCTCCCCGCAGTTCTCATGGAGCTGTCTCCCCGCAGTTCTCATGGAGCTGTCTCCCCGCAGTTCTCATGGAGCTGTCTCCCCGCAGTTCTCACGGAGCTGTCTCCCCGCAGTTCTCATGGAGCTGTCTCCCCGCAGTTCTCATGGAGCTGTCTCCCCGCAGTTCTCATGGAGCTGTCTCCCCGCAGTTCTCATGGAGCTGTCTCCCCGCAGTTCTCATGGAGCTGTCTCCCCGCAGTTCTCATGGAGCTGTCTCCCCGCAGTTCTCATGGAGCTGTCTCCCCGCAGTTCTCATGGAGCTGTCTCCCCGCAGTTCTCATGGAGCTGTCTCCCCGCAGTTCTCATGGAGCTGTCTCCCCGCAGTTCTCATGGAGCTGTCTCCCCGCAGTTCTCATGGAGCTGTCTCCCCGCAGTTCTCATGGAGCTGTCTCCCCGCAGTTCTCATGGAGCTGTCTCCCCGCAGTTCTCATGGAGCTGTCTCCCCGCAGTTCTCATGGAGCTGTCTCCCCGCAGTTCTCATGGAGCTGTCTCCCCGCAGTTCTCATGGAGCTGTCTCCCGCAGTTCTCATGGAGCTGTCTCCCCGCAGTTCTCATGGAGCTGTCTCCCCGCAGTTCTCATGGAGCTGTCTCCCCGCAGTTCTCATGGAGCTGTCTCCCCGCAGTTCTCATGGAGCTGTCTCCCGCAGTTCTCATGGAGCTGTCTCCCCGCAGTTCTCATGGAGCTGTCTCCCCGCAGTTCTCATGGAGCTGTCTCCCCGCAGTTCTCATGGAGCTGTCTCCCCGCAGTTCTACTGGAGCTGTCTCCCCGCAGTTCTCATGGAGCTGTCTCCCCGCAGTTCTCATGGAGCTGTCTCCCCGCAGTTCTCATGGAGCTGTCTCCCCGCAGTTCTCATGGAGCTGTCTCCCCGCAGTTCTCATGGAGCTGTCTCCCCGCAGTTCTCATGGAGCTGTCTCCCCGCAGTTCTCATGGAGCTGTCTCCCCGCAGTTCTCATGGAGCTGTCTCCCCGCAGTTCTCATGGAGCTGTCTCCCCGCAGTTCTCATGGAGCTGTCTCCCCGCAGTTCTCATGGAGCTGTCTCCCCGCAGTTCTCATGGAGCTGTCTCCCCGCAGTTCTCATGGAGCTGTCTCCCCGCAGTTCTCATGGAGCTGTCTCCCCGCAGTTCTCATGGAGCTGTCTCCCCGCAGTTCTCATGGAGCTGTCTCCCCGCAGTTCTCTTGGAGCTGTCTCCCCGCAGTTCTCATGGAGCTGTCTCCCCGCAGTTCTCATGGAGCTGTCTCCCCGCAGTTCTCATGGAGCTGTCTCCCCGCAGTTCTCATGGAGCTGTCTCCCCGCAGTTCTCATGGAGCTGTCTCCCCGCAGTTCTCATGGAGCTGTCTCCCGCAGTTCTCAAGGAGCTGTCTGAGCTGTCTCCCCGCAGTTCTCATGGAGCTGTCTCCCCGCAGTTCTCATGGAGCTGTCTCCCCGCAGTCTCCCGCAGATCTCACGGAGCTGTCTCCCCGCAGTCTCCCCGCAGTTCTCACGGAGCTGTCTCCCCGCAGTTCTCATGGAGCTGTCTCCCCGCAGTCTCCCCGCAGTTCTCACGGAGCTGTCTCCCCGCAGTTCTCACGGAGCTGTCTGAGCTGTCTCCCCGCAGTTCTCATGGAGCTGTCTCCCCGCAGTTCTCACGGAGCTGTCTGAGCTGTCTCCCCGCAGTTCTCATGGAGCTGTCTCCCCGCAGTTCTCATGGAGCTGTCTCCCTGCAGTTCTAAAGGAGCTGTCTGAGTTGTCTCTCCGCAGTTCTCACGGAGCTGTCTCCCCGCCGTTCTCATGGAGCTGTCTCCCCGCAGTTCTCATGGAGCTGTCTCCCCGCAGTTCTCATGGAGCTGTCTCCCCGCAGTTCTCATGGAGCTGTCTGAGCTGTCTCCCCGCAGTTCTCATGGAGCTGTCTCCCCGCAGTTCTCATGGAGCTGTCTCCCCGCAGTTCTCATGGAGCTGTCTCCCCGCAGTTCTCACAGAGCTGTCTCCCCGCAGTTCTCACGGAGCTGTCTCCCCGCAGTTCTCATGGAGCTGTCTCCCCGCAGTTCTCATGGAGCTGTCTCCCCGCAGTTCTCATGGAGCTGTCTCCCCGCAGTTCTCACAGAGCTGTCTCCCCGCAGTTCTCACGGAGCTGTCTCCCCGCAGTTCTCATGGAGCTGTCTCCCCGCAGTTCTCATGGAGCTGTCTCCCCGCAGTTCTCATGGAGCTGTCTCCCCGCAGTTCTCATGGAGCTGTCTCCCCGCAGTTCTCACGGAGCTGTCTCCCTGCAGTTCTCATGGAGCTGTCAGCCCGCAGTTCTCACGGAGCTGTCTCCCCGCAGTTCTCAAGGAGCTGTATGAGCTGTCTCCCCGCAGTTCTCTTGGAGCTGTCTCCCTGCAGTTCTCAAGGAGCTGTATGAGCTGTCTCCCCGCAGTTCTCATGGAGCTGTCTGAGCTGTCTCCCCGCAGTTCTTACTTAGCTCTCTCCCCGCAGTTCTCACGGAGCTGTCTCCCCGCAGTTCTCATGGAGCTGTCTCCCCGCAGTTCTCATGGAGCTGTCTTCCCGCAGATCTCATGCAGCTGTCTCCCCGCAGTTCTCACGGAGCTGTCTCCCCGCAGTTCTCATGGAGCTGTCTCCCCGCAGTTCTCATGGAGCTGTCTCCCCGCAGTTCTCATGGAGCTGTCTGCCCACAGTTCTCATGGAGCTGTCTGCCCACAGTTCTCATGGAGCTGTCTCCCCGCAGTTCTCATGGAGCTGTCTGCCCACAGTTCTCATGGAGCTGTCTTCCCGCAGTTCTCATGGAGCTGTCTCCCCGCAGTTCTCACGGAGCTGTCTCCCCGCAGTCTCCCCGCAGTTCTCATGGAGCTGTCTCCCCGCAGTCTCCCCGCAGTTCTCACGGAGCTGTCTCCCCGCAGTTCTCACGGAGCTGTCTGAGCTGTCTCCCTGCAGTCTCCCCACAGTTCTCACGGAGCTGTCTCCCCGCAGTCTCCCCGCAGTTCTCACGGAGCTGTCTCCCCGCAGTTCTCACGGAGCTGTCTGAGCTGTCTCCCCGCAGTTCTCATGGAGCTGTCTCCCCGCAGATCTCATGCAGCTGTCTCCCCGCAGTTCTCATGGAGCTGTCTCCCCGCAGTTCTCATGGAGCTGTCTCCCCGCAGTTCTCATGGAGCTGTCTCCCCGCAGTTCTCATGGAGCTGTCTCCCCGCAGTTCTCATGGAGCTGTCTGTGCTGTCTCCCCGCAGTTCTCATGGAGCTGTCTCCCCGCAGTTCTCATGGAGCTGTCTCCCCGCAGTTCTAATGGAGCTGTCTCCCTGCAGTTCTCACGGAGCTGTCTGAGCTGTCTCCCCGCAGTTCTCATGGAGCTGTCTCCCTGCAGTTCTCATGGAGCTGTCTGAGCTGTCTCCCCGCAGTTCTCATGGAGCTGTCTCCCCGCAGTTCTCAAGGAGCTGTCTCCCCGCAGTTCTCTTGGAGCTGTCTCCCCGCAGTTCTCATGGAGCTGTCTCCCCGCAGTTCTCATGGAACTGTCTCCCTGCAGTTCTCAAGGAGCTGTCTCCCCGCAGTACTCATGGAGCTGTCTCCCCGCAGTCTCCCCGCATTTCTCATGGAGCTGTCTCCCCGCAGTTCCCTTGGAGCTGTCTCCCCGCAGTTTTCACGGAGCTGTCTCCCCGCAGTTATCATGGAGCTGTCTCCCCGCAGTTCTCTTGGAGCTGTCTCCTCGCAGTTTTCAAGGAGCTGTATGAGCTGTCTCCCTGCAGTTCTCATGGAGCTGTCTCCCCGCAGTTTTAACGGAGCTGTCTCCTCGCAGTTCTCATGGAGCTGTCTCCCCGCAGTTCTCATGGAGCTGTCTCCCCGCAGTTCTCATGAAGCTGTCTCCCTGCAGTTCTAAAGGATTGCCCCCTCCCCCAACACTGAGTGTGGTGTCTTCATCCAACTCCACACAGATATCTCCACTGTCCCTATCCTGAGTGAGGCAGTAGGATTCCATCCAGACTGAAAGAGGGCACATTTTTCATAGACATGAGCAAAATTCAGATTATGGTACACAGTTGTTGAAGGTGTGGACTTGATACTTGTAATGTACTTTCAGTCTACACAAGCAATAGGAGCAAAGGAGCATAGTCATTCTGTGGTAGAACATGGCTGCTAAGCAAAGCAAGTGGTGTAGTGTTTGTGGGTGAGAAGACACAAAGGACCAGCATTTTCCAAACTTCTTTGTTCTTCTTTACATCAAAGTGTACTCAACACAAACCATGTCAACTTACTTCCCTGTTTACCTCCTGACTTCCCCATGTTTCCCCCTCTTGGTTCCTTCCCTCAGCTCTCACTGGTTGAGACAGCATTAGAGCTTCTGGCCAAATTAGAAGCTCCTCTAATCAATCCACCCCCCACCCCCCCAAACACAGACTGGCCAGACTTCCAGATGTTACTGATGCATTAAGAAACCAAAGATTCTTGGACCACACATATTCAAGCTCTCTTCTGACAATGGCTGGTACCCAATGCCACAGATACCATCTCATTTTGTGTAAACAGGTTGCCTACTGGGGACTGCTATTTGGCAGTCTGACCTACTTAACCAGAGTCCCTTCTTGTAGGAATTCTCTATGGAGAGACTTCTGGGGTTGGAATACATCTCTACTCTTTCATATTCCTACTCAAATTCCTCTACAAAAACACTGAAGTTACTTCAATGAATATAATAATAACACATGAATTTACAGTGAACAAATCCATACAATGGGATATTAAAAGAATCATGACTAAAAATTGCAATTAATGACTGACTGTACAACTGGGACAGATAACAATTCATTTCTCAATATGTGTGAATGAGAATGGCTCAATGACTAGCACTGCCTATATATACCCCACCACAATTCTATTTGAAATTTCTCAAAACTTTGCTGCTACTCCCATACTGAGGTAGACATCAGATCAGCTACAGTTGCTCCCTCTGATGTTTCTACTATCTGATTCATTATTCTTCATTAGCGATCGAATTATAACCTTGGCACAGAGTTGCTTGCTGATACCCGTATGGCAACTAAATTTAGTACTCAACTATCTTAGGAAAACTGCCCACACCTTTGCTGGGTGGCAAGAGGTCACAGGAGAAAGGCAACTAGAGTGGATTATAGCAATTTGAAAACATAATACTTTAACAGGCACCAAGAATTGATCTATATTCCATCCATCAAATCCTAGCATCACATCCAACCTCATGAATCTTCCAGACCTGGGTACCCCAAATTTTGCCTCTGCATACTCACTGGTGCAGAGTGGACTGTGAAAAGAACAATGCTACCTACACTTACCCAATCCAGACACAAGACCTCACCAGCCAAAGTGCCTGGGTAAAGCTGTACAGTGCAGAGTGCAAGCTGTGAAAGGAACTATGCTACCTACACTTACCCAATCCAGACACAAGACCTCACCAGCCAAAGTGCCTGGGTAAAGCTGTACAGTGCAGAGTGCAAGCTGTGAAAGGAACTATGCTACCTACACTTACCCAATCCAGACACAAGACCTCACCAGCCAAAGTGCCTGGGCAGACACACTGGCCAGTAAGGCTGCAAGACAGAATGCAGCCAGGGTTTGGAGCAACACATATTGTGCTGACATAAACTGGGGCATTAGGCACCCTCTTTTTTAACTTTGGCAATTATACTGTTCAGTCAAAAGTTACATCAAGTAAACAAGAGTAAACAAATTGAGGATACTAATATCCAATACTGACTTTCTTTGGTTAACTCGAAACTATATATCTTAAAACAAATTGTATTTCTTACAGAAAACTTCATGCTCCCAGGGCATTAAGCCCCAGGAGGTCGGGGTATTAGGCCCCAACATAAAATACATATTTTGGTCAGTTTTATCTCATCTAAAACATACAAAATAACTTACAAATGCATAGAATCACATAGAAGGAAAACATTTAACATTTTTTATTTTACTGCAAATTTTTCTGCCAACACACAGAAGCAAGGTCCAAAATTACATGATGCAGCACCGATTCCTTATTGATAGCCTCTGACAGCTCAAAGCATCCCAACAAGCTGCATGTGATACCATTCATCAAACAAAGTGTATGGTTTCCATTCATTTCTTCTGATCTGTGTATATACTTATGGCAAAAACTGCTTGACAGAATCAGGTACAGAAAATTGAAGGGAAACGGGCACCAACTAGTCTTTTACTGACATTTTCAGGATAAGTGTATGGAGCAGAAAAAAGAAACACATGCTAATTTAGAGTAGAGGTGTGTATGTGTGTGTATTTCATCAGTCCTATTTTGTCGTTCACTTTAACTAGTTTGATTTTAGAAACAAAACGCTAAAATGTGGGGTATTAAGCCCCACTACATTTTGATTGACTCTCATGGCTTCTGCCTTTCTCATTCAAGATTAAAATAAAGGGACAGAAAGTTTTGTCAGTGCTGAAATATCATCAAACTTATCATAATGAACAAACTCTAATGAAATTTTTTAATGGAGGAATAAATATTATCACCGAAAAAGGCACAGTTCCTCTCAATTATCAGCACAAATTTCTCTCCAAAGCAGTACATAATGCACATAACAGGAAACATCATGAAATTAATGCATGTGTACTTGCCTTGGTGGGTTAGGAAAGAACTGATGCTGTTCTCCTGTTCCTTTGTTGATCAGGAAGTGCACATCAAAATTAGATGTCTAAGAGGCAAAGTTTTTTCAGACCTTCAACATAGCGGCCAGTGTAAAAGAAAATTGCATGTGATTGACCTATTTCTGACTGGATCAAAACCATGCATTGTTCTAGAGAGAAACTTTGATTGGTTGAAACTCATTTTGGGAATAAAATGTTAAACTGAAATAATGTTGAATTTTTTCATCAAAGTGGTCACAATAATGCCCTGCTTTCCCCTACCTGTTCAACTATGTATCATCACAGAATCAACTTGCCTACAGAGGTGTGCATATTGTATGTGTGTGTGTGTGTGTGTGTGTGTGTGTGTGTGTGTGTGTGTGTGTGTGTGTGTGTGTGTGTGTGTGTGTGACTTGTTTGTTGAATACAAATAGTTTCTGACAGCCTCGGGAACAGTGCCAGTTGTGAATTAATGAGTTTCTGAAGTTTAATGTGTCGGTGTAGGATATTGGTTCTGGTAATGAATGTCAAAAGTGTTGCAACAACCTCAGTTCTTGACAATGGGTTTCTTTCTCCACCCACCCTTTCAATCAGCAGATTCATTTTTGAATAATTTGTTTCTAAGGTTCAAAGCTCCAAGTAGATTATCAGACTGACTACTTTTGGAAAGCAGGGCATTAAGCCCCAAGGGGCATTAGTGACCACTTCAAAGAAAAGAATTAACATAATTTCAGTTTCAATTATTTTGTTTCCAAAATGGGTTTCAACCAATTAGGGTTAATTTATCTCAAGACATGTGGTTTTGACCTGTTGGAAAGAAGTCAGTCACAGTTTGAATTTTTTTATGCCACTCCTTCGCTGCCATGTTCAAAGTCTGAAAAACTTGGCTTCTTAGACCTCACTCACATCTGAATTCATGCATTGATGTTGTGATTTTTGTGTTAAACTTCACGTACTTTGTACTGCTTTGGAGAGAAATCTTTGCAGAGAATTGATGAGGTACCAGCTTTTTTTGGTGATGATAATTATTCCTCCATTAAAAAAATGTCATAATGATGAGTTTGATTATATTCCAGTGCTGACAGTTAAAACTTCCTGACCCATTACTATTCTTAAATGTGAGCCCATGAGAGCAACTCAAAATGTAGTGGGGCTTAATGCCCTGCATTTTAACAAATTGTTTCTAAAATGAAAATAGTTCAAGTCAACAAGACAAAACAGGACCGATGAAACACACATACACCTCTACTCTAAATTAACATGCTTTTCTTTTTTTGTTGGTTTCATACATTTTTCCTGAAAATGTCAGTAAAATGAGTTGAAGCCTATTGCTCTTCACTTTTCTGTAACAGATTCTGTAGCGTTATGTCAAGAAAACAACACTTTCTGCCATAACAATATACACATCAGAGGAAATAAATAGAAACCATGTACTGGGGTGAATAGTATCACATGCAGTTTGTTGGACTGCCCTACACCATCAAAAGGTGGAAATGGAACTGTTGTTTTGCAATGGTCCATGCGTTCTATTTCTTTTGATCATTGGGCTCAAGAGACCATGAAACTATAAAACCTGAGGCAAATACGGAATTGCTCTTATCTGTGACCTCTGATCAAGTTTTATGATATAAAACAAGTTTGATGTGGGGGGTTTTCTGCAAATTTGTGGTGGTTAAAATAAAAGAGTCAGCAGTTACTACTGTGATAAGGTGCATCTATCACCAAGTGTATTGTACATCTACTGTGTTCACCCTCTATTCAATTATCCTTGCTTGTGTCTCTTCCCACCACCCCATCCTGTGTCAGACCTCTCTTCAACCCCCCAACCCCCATCCTGTGTGCAATGCAAGCTGACCAGCTGCTCTGGGACCCTCCTCTGCTGTGGTCTGATAGTTGGTGGAACTACCCTGTCAGTCACTATATTGTTAGATTAGCGTGACCCCAGGCTAGTGAACCATTGTGGCATCTGAATTGTAACATTTTTACTATTTTTCCCATCAAGTAAGACATCTACTTGCAATGGCATATGATTCATTCAATAGACTCTGTTATACTGAATGAGGCAACATTTGTAAGAAGTAATTTCAAAGTAAGTTAAATTAAGTAATATCTCTTTTCTGCCAAATTAAAGCACAAACTCTGGAACCAGGGTTAGGATATATCCACTTGTTAAGGGAGAACGGCACACAAGGCGACAGAGACCACTGCTACCATGGTCTTGGGTTCATCCAGGCCATTATCATCATCAGGCCTCGGGCCAGCCAGGAGCTCCTGTAACCATGGGTTAATAAAGTTGTGGAAAACAGCTATAGCTTGTCTCATACCTGCGCCCTCCTACCATCAAGCCTCGAGCCCCTCACAGCTCGAAACTTACCACCGGCTTCGTCTACATCTTTACACTACACTTGTTGAAGTTGTTCGGACATCATGTGAAATACAGCATAAGGATCTATAGAGTTGCTGAATGATCCCCTCAACACTCAGTCATTGCCACTCTCAATCTGTCACACCTGATGCCTTGAGCATTGAATAAGGAACATTTTCAAAGAATCTGTCCTCTTCTCAGATAGCACGTAGGAACAAACACAATAATCAGTAAATGAGACATAGATGAGAAACATAGTCCAAGAACGACGGAAGCGAAATTCTGTGGGCAAACGGCTGGTTGATGGGCGTCTTTGAAGAACCTTGTTGTCATCATCATGACCAATCGCTCGGGAGGATTTCTGCCTTTAGAGCGATGACTAAGTTGTATACTTAAAAAAAAAGACCAACACCTATTACTCTTTCTTATAAAACATGCCTGACTAGAGAAGATTTGACAAGAAAACACTGCGAGGAAGCAGTTGATCATCGACTTACTAAAGTAAACAACGGTCTACTTTCCTTCTTGGAAGTTCCGACAGCGGAAAGAAACAATGTACAACCATCAAAGCCCATATCCATTTAACAAACTCTTTGATAAGAAAACGCTTCTTTCAGCTACTGGTGCACAGTTTTGACGATTTTGAAAAATGGTATGTTACCTTTGGGATCCATCGCACGCAATTGCTGGTTAGTTGTATGCCTCTTCGAACGCCGAGCGTTGCACAGTGCGCGTGCGCAGTAATCGCACTGGAGGACGGTGCACTGCATACGCCGATGGCATGCTGCCAAAAGAGTTCGCAAGACAACCGCCCTGTTTCAGGTGTAGAATGCATCTACCTGAAACTAAGATGATAGATTTTGCGCCGCAAAACAAATGTTAAAAGCTTCTTTCTGATGGGAAGACTATCAACACGATCATAGCAATGCTCTTCGAATGTTGTGTAGGACCAAAATAATGGTCTTTGGTAAGACCAAAGAACGTAGACATAAAGAAGCGTCACTCCTGTATCTTGTATAGTAAAAAAAGCAGGACGAGATTTTGCTTACGTCACAGGTATTTTTTACTTCGCAGTCACTGAGTAATTTTTGCTTATGTTGCGGGTAGGTGGTCTCTATCTTTCGGTCCGTCCCAGCTCGCGCCAGGAAAGTAGAAGCAGGACTTCGGCGGGAGTTTTTTCTATAGGAAGATCTTTATTCCATGGCTTGGCAATAACGTACAGCAAACTCATCAAGAACGAGATCCATCAAGAAAAACCGTTGAACCAAGAATTATTCAAAAAGCACAGCAACCGGAAAAACAAATGACGTCAGGCACTGATGACGCTATCATACATTTGCACGTGTTGACGCTACACATTCTCTCATAGACGATCTACACTTACAAACATAAGCAATCCTACACGTTCTTTGCTACATGAACAAACCACCTCCACATTCTTCCACGTTCGTTCGCAAGCACGTCTACTTCACATTCTTCCGCAACACTTACTTCCCTTGTTTTCGGTTGGATGAAAGAACTTGTTCTTTGGTTGGATCATGAGTAGATGGTGTGGCCTGTGTTGCTCCTTTCGGGATTGTAAAAACAGGTTTTACATGTGCAAGTCAACATCCCAACACTTCATAAAATCGGTAGCTAGAGCATAATCGCTCCAAGCATTGATATCGCCTGCCATTCAACCAAAAACAAGGGACGCAACTCACGCAAACCGCCGGCTAAATCTCGTCCTGCGTAAAATCGCGGAGTGACGCTATGTTCTTTGGTAGGACCTAGCGCGGCAGTGCCGCAATCGACTTCAAAGTCGCGTTCAGTTGTTGAAAGATGTTCACATACAGACTATAAATAAAAACAAAAACGCACAAAAATTGCATTGTGGAAGAGAACCTTCAGCACACTTAGTTAATAATTATGGTTAGCGCGCTTGACCTGCAGGCGCTTGAGGCTAGAAGGTGAGGCGTACGAACCTGCGCGGATCCTGGAGTTGCAGCCTTGAGCAAGGTGCGTCACTCGCATTACTCCTGCCCACCCAGAAGTAAACCGGGTACCTGTGAAAGCTGAGTTGGAAAATTGTGAAATCTAACTTTGGCGCGTGACCTCGCAGCCTGGCTGCAGGCTCCCCAGGGAGTTGAGAGCCCGAAGACCAGGGAGGAACGCCGTGCGGTTTGGGCATCCAATAATGCATGGAACGTCGCAAAATGAAAAAGAGCATCTTCACTTTTATTTATACATATTTGTCCAGTCTGCCTTCCATCTTGAATAGCCACGAAAATTGAACACATTTCACCTAGATGAAAACAAAATAAACGAACCATGTCGACTGTTTCCACATATTGGAACTGTACGTGCCACCACGACAACGGCAGGATTCTAACGCATCATGAAGAAGGCTGAAATGGTCGGTGTCGGTGGTTGTTGTGACTTTTGACCGGTAGGGGAGAGCGGGGTTAAAAGTAACACGGGTTGGAAGTAACAAGGTACATTACTCCTCACTGTTTATAAGTTTTCTGCTGAGACTGAGACAGTTGCAGTCCTTTACCCATTGGCCATTTCCCAAGAAAAAATGGCGGGATGAAATCCACGCATGTGTGAATGGGATCAAAGAGTTCAAAATTCAGGCAGGTGAGTAACTTTTTGCAATGTGTAAAGATTATCTTGTATCTCTAAATCACTAATGCTTAGAATACTGCCAGAAACGGTTCAAGAAAGATTGTTGCTTTATCAATGTTATCATACCATCAAAATCTGCTTCTCGTTTCCTGTGTTGGCTGCTGGGTTACGGCCGGTGATCAACAGTGGGATGGGGCTAGTTGTAACACACCAGAAGGGGCTAGTTGTAACATGTTACAACCAGCCCCACTTGTGTTACGACCAAAAGTGCATGACTATCTATGACCTCTCAGGGCAGATTCGTGATGCATGGCCACTAAAATCATTAACGGGTTCAGAGTGTCTGGCATCTGCCCAAATGATCCTGACATATTCTAAGATGTGGAGTTCCAACCATCTGCAGTGACTGACAGGCCTGCCCCCAAGGACTCCGAACCTTCTGGGAGCACTTCTGAAGACTTGGTATGAAACCCAGCAGCACAGCCACTTCAACAGATACAAGTTACAGGCTTGGCTACCACAGATGGGCAGATGACTCAGCGAACCGAACCTTCTGGGACCACTACTGAAGACTTGGTATCAAACCCAGCAGCACAGCGACTTCTGCTCCTACTGCTTCTCCACATCCGCTCCAGCTCCTCCGCATTCTACTT
This sequence comes from Theodoxus fluviatilis, assembly GCA_034096865.1. Classification (NCBI taxonomy): domain Eukaryota; kingdom Metazoa; phylum Mollusca; class Gastropoda; order Cycloneritida; family Neritidae; genus Theodoxus; species Theodoxus fluviatilis. The sequence continues at coordinate 47,809 of JAWQFJ010007761.1, forward strand.
CTGCTCCTCCTCCTGCTCCTGCTCCTGCGCATCCTGCTCCTGCTCCCTGCCTCTTGCTCCTCCTCCTTCTCCTCCTCTTCCTTTTTCTCCCCCTTTCCTCCTCCTCATTCTTCTCCTGCTCCTCTTGCTCCTCCCCCTCCTCCTCCTGCTCCTCCTGTTGCTCCTGCTCTTCATGCTCCTTATGCTCCTCCTCCTGCTCCTTCGCCTCCTATGAATCCATTTCTTGTTCCTCCGCCTCCTCTGCCTCCTTCTCCTCCTCCTGTTCCTCCTCGTGCTCCTCCTGTTCTAGCTTTTCCTCGTCCTCCACCTCGTCCTCCTTCTCGTCCTCCTCCTCGTCCTCCTACTCTGCTTCCATTTGTCTGTACATGTGTGTGTCGTGTGATTGTAAAATAGAGAGTGAGTGAGTGAGTGAGTGAGCGAGCGAGTGTGTGAGTGAGTGAGTGAGTGAGCGAGTGAGTGAGCGAGTGAGTGAGTGAGTGAGTGAGTGAGTGAGTGAGTGAGTGAGTGAGTGAGTGAGTGAGTGAGTGAGTGAGTGAGTGAGTGAGTGAGTGAGTGAGTGAGTGAGTGAGTGAGTGAGTGAGTGAGTGAGTGAGTGAGTGAGTGAGTGAGTGAGTGAGTGAGTGAGTGAGTGAGTGAGTGAGTGAGTGAGTGAGTGAGTGAGTGAGTGAGTGAGTGAGTGAGTGAGTGAGTGAGTGAGTGAGTGAGTGAGTGAGTGAGTGAGTGAGTGAGTGAGTGAGTGAGTGAGTGAGTGAGTGAGTGAGTGAGTGAGTGAGTGAGTGAGTGAGTGAGTGAGTGAGTGAGTGAGTGAGTGAGTGAGTGAGTGAGTGAGTGAGTGAGTGAGTGAGTGAGTGAGTGAGTGAGTGAGTGAGTGAGTGAGTGAGTGCGTGAGTGAGTGAGTGAGGGAGTGAGTGAGTGAGTGAGTGAGTGAGTGAGTGAGTGAGTGAGTGAGTGAGTGAGTGAGTGAGTGAGTGAGTGAGTGAGTGAGTGAGTGAGTGAGTGAGTGAGTGAGTGAGTGAGTGAGTGAGTGAGTGAGTGAGTGAGTGAGTGAGTGAGTGAGTGAGTGAGTGAGTGAGTGAGTGAGTGAGTGAGTGAGTGAGTGAGTGAGTGAGTGAAGTGAGTGAGTGAGTGAGTGAGTGAGTGAGTGAGTGAGTGAGTGAGTGAGTGAGTGAGTGAGTGAGTGAGTGAGTGAGTGAGTGAGTGAGTGAGTGAGTGAGTGAGTGAGTGAGTGAGTGAGTGAGTGAGTGAGTGGAGTGGAGTGGAGTGAGTGGAGTAGGTGAGTAGAGTGGGTGGTGTGGAGTGGGTGGGTGGAGTGGAGTGGGTGAGTGGAGTGGGTGAATGGAGTGGTTGAGTGGAATGGGTGAGTGGGAGGGACCAGGTGACTAGGTGACCAAGTGACCAAATGACTGAGTGTATATGATGGATGAATAGACAAATGGACCGATAGACACACTCACACATGCAAATAAACCACAGACAGCATTTTATCTGGATATAACTTTAAGCAAAATACACCAACAAATAAGTGGAAGATTTGACTTCATAAGGTCATTTGAGCAGAAACTGGCCTTTCCATTGACAGCTGTACTTGAGGAGTGACATCAAGACCCCTCAGAGGTTTGCCAGAAAGTCTCATCACCAGGAAGTGACTCTGGAGGACGAACCCAGCTTTCTCGCCCACTGGCAGCTCATCCACCCTGACCCCAACTATCGCGTGGAAATGGACGGAATGCCTGCCAAGGTCATATTACCTGATTTTGCTTTCATCAACGTTATCATTGGCAGCAGCATCAGCAGCATCAATAGCAGCAGCACCACAACAGCCATCGCCTTTGCCACCACTGCCGCCACCGCAACCACCACCACCACCACCACCACCATCTCCTCCTGCTCCTGCTCCTGCTCCTGCTCCTGCTCCTGCTCCTGCTCCTGCTCCTGCTCCTCCTCCTCCTCCTCCTCCTCCTCCTCCTCCTCCTCCTCCTCCTTGTCCTCCTCCTCCTCCTCCTCCTGCTTCCCCTCCTCCCTCCTCCTCCTCCTCCTCCTCCTCCTCCTCCTCCTCCTCCTCCTCCTCCTCCTCCTCCTCCTCCTCCTCCTCCTCCACCTTCACACCCTCCTCCTCCTCCTCCTCCTCCTCCTCCTCCTCTCCTCCTCCTCCTCCTCCTCCTCCTCCTCCTCCTCCTCCTCCTCCTCCTCCTCTTCCTCCCCCTCCTCCTCCTCCTCTTTTACGTCCCGCTCCACTTCTTACTCCCCCTCCCTCTCCTTCTCCCCCTCCCCTTCCCCTTCCCCTTACTCTCCTCCCCTTTTCCCTCCTCTTACTCCCCCTCCCCTTACTCCACCTCCTCTTACTACTATTCCTCCCCTTCCTCCTCCTCCTCCTCATCCTCCTCCTGCTCCTGCTCCTCCTCCTCCTGCTCCTCCTCCTGCTCCTCCTCCTTCTCCTCCTCCTCCTCCTCCTCCCCTCCTCCTCCTCCTCCTCCTCCTCCTCCTCCTCCTCCTCCTCCTCCTCCTCCTCCTCCTCCTCTTCTTCTTCCTCCCCCCCTTCCTCCTCCTCCTCCCCTTCTTCCTCCTCCTCCTCCTCCTTTTCCTTCTCCTCCTCCTCCCCCTCCTCCTCTCTTCCCCCTCCCCCTCCCCCTCCCCCTCACCCCTCCTCCTTTACATACACATTCACATGCACACGTACACACACACATACACACAGAGAGAACACATACACGCACACAATAACGCACAAGCACACACATAAACACACACCCTTCTCTTGTCCGTCTGTTTCGACGAAGACCAGTCAGTCATCCTCGGGTTGGGGGGTCACAGCAGGTAGAGGCGTGCGCAAGTGGCTGACAAGGCCGATCCTTGCGCGAAAGACTCTCGGGCAGTGATGGCAGGAGTTGATGGCCGGCACTTGATGTTTGCTGGCACTTCTTTCCTGGCCAGCTGCTTCTGCTCAGTAGCAGCAGTCCTGGTCGCCTCGTACCTCAGGGCGCCCTGATGTTTGGAGGCGCGCCAGAGGGCTTGGTCTTGTGCAGTCTTCTCCCAGGTGTTTAAGTTTATGCCAAAGGCTTTTAGTAAGGACTTCAGGGACTCCTTGACGCGTTTCTTTTGGTCCCCTTGGGAGCGCTTGCCCTGTTGTAGCTCGCCATAGAATAATATTTTTGGCAGCCGGTGGTCTGGCATGCGAGCTACATGGCCCGCCTATCGTAGCTGTGCCTTCATCAGGCTCGTGTGACAAACACACTGACACACACACTAACACACACTCTAACACACAAACTCATTCACACACACACACACACACACACACACACACACACACACACACACACACACACACACACACACACACAGAAACTTACTTACACACATACACACGCACTCACCTCGGTATGCACACTCTCTCAGTCTCTTCATATGTCCACGTAGATCCCAAATACGCTATGTTTTGGGTACAACGCACGTCCGGCAGGAGTATGCCTGCTGTCAGAGATAATTTGCCTATTACCTTTGACATATGCACATATGCCGTTCATTCATGCAAGAGTTGATGTGAATCGTACAGCAATGCGTTAGAGGACTGATGTCTCATTTGGCTGTCCTTTCTCTCAGGCAAACCATCAGGTGATCATCCGCCACTGCAAGACTGGACAGAACTTGTGTGTGGAGCATGATTTCCACGTGAGGTAGGTAACACTGATATAGGCATGTTTTAACATCAAGAATGTGCCAGTAGATTTCACCAATCCCTTGCTATTGGAATCTCAGATGTACAACCAGATCTCTCCCTGAACCTTATGACAGTGCCTCTAGATAAACACATCAGAAGTTTTTGGCTGTGCAATTCTACTGTTTTCTTCAGACGTTCAGCATAGGAAACACCAACCCATCGGCTAACTAAAGCACTCGCCTGTAATTGCTAGTAGGAGCAGTACTTGAAGCAGCACAGATCCAAGAATTACATGCTAGAGCAAGGTGTTTCACTGGTACTGCCTCAATTCCCCAGGAGTTGAACTGGGTACCTGTGAGGACAATGGTGGCTCGCTGTTTAAGTAACCCGAGATGAGGCCATGAGTCACGATCAGGTTGGAATACTCACCAGGAAGGGAGGTGTATCTTTACATGACTGTGCATTCTCCCTGTCACTGCGTTTGTCATAGAGCGCCAGCACATGATTGATCAAGTAGCCACATGATTCGGGGGAAAAGTGTAGAGTAGTTTGACCCCCAGATATGAGTACAAAGTCACACTATAAAACAATGATTTTGCCTTTTAGGGTTTATGCATGCATCATTACGGTACTGTGTGCTGGTATGAAGGTGGGCAATACATGGGAAATGTAGGAATGTTTGCAAATGGCGCAGAATAAACTCAGAGTTCACCTTTTATCCTGCCTTTAAGTCAGTCCAAGATGGAGACCTAAAAACAAAACCTACTTAAGTGCCTTTGAACAGAATTTCTGGAAAGGGCGCTACCTAAATCGTTGAACACTTAAGGTGCTGAAGTCATGTTAATATCATCTTTCAGTTTTCTTCAAGCCAAACTCTTCTGCCATGCCGCTTGGTACATAAATCAGACATGGCCTTGACTGCCTTGCAGAACCTTCTTTGGATATGAGCCAGAGGTGACCTGCTTCACCACCTTCGATGGCCACCGCTTTGAGAAGTACATCAACCGCTGGATGATGCAGATGGAGGAGCCCATGATGGAGCCGCCCGAATGCAGCGGTGACGGACCCAAAGTGAACCACCTCAAGGCGCCGGATGACGCCCCCGTGAAAGAGAACAACTGTGGACCAGCATAGGAGTCCATCAAGACCAAGATAGATAGAGGAAATATGAAGATAACCCATTTCAAGATTGATCTACATTCCTTTCAAGGATGCTTCCTGTTCTTTAAAGACACAGATTCTTGACCTCTTCAGAGTAATTCCTTGCATGATCCGAAATCGTGCAGGGGATCTACAGAAGAAAACAAAAGTTGTTCACCGTTGGGTGTTGGCTGTGTTGGAAGAAAGATCAAGATCTATATCTTGAAGTTAGAAAGACCATCCTTGAAGTGAATGAAGGTCTTTCTTGAAATTACTTATTCTTTATAATTAATTACAATCTAGTTTAAACTTAGTGAAGACCTTTAGAGTCAGTGAAGAACCTATAGGGAGGCAGCAAAGATCTGCCTTGAAAGAAGGAAGTTCCATCTGGAAATATTATTTGGAGGCAGTGAAGGCCTGTTTTGAGAGCAGAAATGAAGGCTTTAAAGCAGGAAAGACCTGTGTGGAAGGAATGAAGACCTTTCTAGTAAACCACAAATACCCTCTGAAGTGACAGTGAAGACCCATTTTGAAAAATTGATGTTATAGAGGAGTAAGAGGCGTGTTCTTGAAGCAGTGGAGACCTCCTCTTGCAAGTAAAATGAAGTACATCTTAAACAACGGAGACCTACCTTGAAGACATGATCACTGATATCGGTGGTCTTAAGGTAACATCTTAGTATCAGAATTGTGTTTATTCCAGTTGCATAACTTTTTCAACGAATGTTTGACGTTTTATACTTGTGTTTTGGGCTAAATGTGTTAATTAGTAATGTTCTATTCTTTTAATTTTCCAAATGGTCCGTGTCGTTTGCACACGTGACGGTAGAATTGGACATGATTTCGACGAGTCATTGACCAATGTAGTAATATTGTTATGAACTTAGGTAATTGATAAATGCCAAGATGTTTGTTCAATACACGTTTTCATAGTGTTTTAAAGTTCTGAGATTTTTTAACCGTATCGTTAGACTTGAAAAATAAAGCATTTCAAAAGAGTTATGTAGATAAGTTAATTCCATTTTAAGAAAATTCGTTTGTACATGAGACTAAGACCGTTTAATGCTTGATATGACGAAATGATTGAATCAAATGTTTGCCAAAGAATTGGCATATTAAGTTTTTTAATTGGAATTTTACAAATAGATACTGTTTGAAAATATTAGGCTTACCATCACAGCATTAACGTTTACAAGCAACTGTCATTCTTTTAAAGATAGCAAGAAACTGTCGTGGGCTCTGTCAATTTGTATAGGTACTAATTATTGTTAATTATGTCACTTGTGAGGTGTAATACTTTTTAATATGAAATTCTAAATCGTTTCTATAATATTAAGTCAGTCAGTGAACTTTAATGTCTATAACTTTTATGAATAGTCTTTATCTTCGTAAATCTGTGATACCCATCGTTGTTGAAATTTGAAACTTTGTCAAGAATAGACGAAAGAGGAGGAGGTGCAGACTAGAGCACTGCTCTATCTACTGTCGTAGAGCCCTAAACCCGCCAGCAGCTTTTTAGCATGTCTTGCTAAGTCATTTTAATTGTGTGTAACATTCATATGAAATTGATGTCCATGAGACTATGATAGGGACCACGGAGAGAGAGAGAGAGAGAGAGAGAGAGAGAGAGAGAGAGAGAGAGAGAGAGAGAGAGAGAGAGAGAGATATAGTAGTCTCTCTCCCTCCCTCCCTCCCTTCCTCTCTCCCTCCCACCCTCTCTCCCTCTCAGCTAAGATTTACTTCAGCTGTAAAGTGTATTGCCTGCAGTGATCCCATCTCTTTTGTTCACATCAATATCGGAAATTGATTTAATTTCAACTGAATTTGTTATACGCCAATGAGTATAAAATGTAAATGAGTATTCAAATACTTTTCTCTGTGTACATAGAGAGTTTGGCGATTTAGATTATGAAGAAATACCGTAGAGTCGCATAATTAAATAATAAACAATCAATATGTGCTTTATTGTACATCATAGATTTATGACGAAGTCAGACGAGCCTCACATAGCCTGAATATCCCCCTGCAAACGTTGCAATTGTAGCAATGTGCCTTGTGCTCCTTGCGTGTCTACTTCTGTTTCACCTTATCCTCAAGACACTGAATGTAGATAAATAACTGAGCTTTGCTGCAATAATACTTACCATACGCCTTACTAGACAGGGAAGCCCTAACTCAGATATTGGCACCGATAAAAGTGCATCCAAAATAAATATGTGTCGAAGTCTCATTACAGTAGTTTGTCCTTCCTTTGGCACACAATACTCACCTGCTTCAACTAATGCATTCAGTATTATGTGTTTACCTGTTTGATCTCATTCCCAATTATGATATGCAGCTGTTGTTATTTTCTCCACCACTTCCCTGTTCGAGTCTGTGTCTGTCTGTTCGTCTGTGTGTCAGTCTGTTCGTCTGTGTGTCTGTCTGTCCGAATGGTTGGCCATCCTTCTTTCGTCTGTGTCTGTCTCTCAGTTCGTCCGTCCGCCCATGTCTGTCTGTGTAAATGTGTGTTTGTCTGCGTTTCTGTTTATATGCATATATATCTGCCTGCTGCCTGTCTTCATGCATGTCTGCCTGTCCGTGCGTCCGTCCGACACGTCTTGCTGGTTGTGTGTGTGTGTGTGTTTATGTGTGTATATCTGTGTGTTCCTGCCTGTCTGTCTGTCTGTCTGTCTGTCTGTCTGTCTGTCTGTCTGTCTGTCTGTCTGTCTGTCTGTCTGTCTGTCTGTCTGTCTGCCTGTCTGTCTGTCTGTCTGTCTGTTTGTCTGTATGTGTCTGTCTGTCTGCCTCTTCGTCTGTCTGTCTCTTTGTCTGTCTGTCTGTCTCTGTCTACTTGTCTGTTTGTCTGTCTGTCTCTCTGTCCGCCTGTACGTCTTGCTGCATTGTGCGTGTGTTTATGTGTGTATATCTGTGTGTGTGCCTGTCTGTTCAAGTGCTAGTCTGTACGTGTGTCTGTATGTGTGTCTATCCGTCCGTCCGTCTGTCTGTGCGTCTGTGTGTGTCTTTCTGTCCGTCCGTCCGTCTGTCTGCCTATATTGTCTCTGTATGTGTGTCTATTTGTGCACCTGCACAGGATTACTGTGTGTGCATGTGTGTGTGTGTGTGTGTGTGTGTGTGTGACTGTGTGTGCACATGTGTGTGTCTATTTGTGTGTGCATGTGTGTGTGTGTGTGTGTGTGTGTGTGTGTGTGTGTGTGTGTGTATTAATGTGTATGCGTGTCTGCTTAGTGCCAGGGAGAGAGAAAGTTCCTGATTGTTTCTGTTCCCGTCCTATTCCCTGAACATGAAGAGAGAAAGAGAAATAAGTGCATTCAAAGATGAAGGCTCACCCATTCCCCTATCGCATTTCACCTCTTGGTAACAAAAATATAAATACAGATGGTACCAACCGTTACGTGGAAATGTCAGTTACGACTATCAAACGCTCGATCTCATGATCTGATTTCTCTAATCTTCCAGTCAGTTCGTTCTGGACATTGTCCCGTTAGATAGGAGCCAGATGGGTAGGAAGAATTAAATTATGTCTAATGAGACCTCCCCGGCAGCCATACCTGTAAATAAGTTTCGTTGGTCAACTGTCTTGGTCGAAAATTGTCTGCTACCATCGCTGTCTCCTCGCCGAGAGCATGAAGTTACATCCAGGTAGGTGGTCTTATGTTTAATTGCCGATTAGGCCCCACATCTAGATGGGAGATCGGGCAAGTACTGCTTTGTAATGAGTGTGCGACACCTGAGCGGCGATGTAAGCTGAAAGGAAGCGTTCTGAAGGGGTTGCGTTATTAGTGTTGTTGCTGTGACTTTATTATTGGTAGGCTAGTCTGCTTCCTTTTTGTGAAAAACAAAACGTCATCGGCTTCTACCTCAATCACTCACTCTGTGCTTCTTTCATTCATTTTGTATCTTTTTCACGTCAGGACGATTTCAGCTCGTTTTAAAGTACGTATAGCGTCTTACTGTCTTGGGTCACCCTTGAGAAGTTGAAAGGAACGGTCCTTGTCAGATGGTCAAGACGATCAAAAGATTCTGCCTGGATCTATTTTGTCTTTGGCGCACGAGAGACTGTGACACGTTCTCATTGTACGGTCAGTCTCTAATATATGCCTAGGGTTCCACTCGCTTTTGCAAAAATCAGCACCGTTGGAATAGATGAAGAGCAGAAGCATCCAAGTCCTCTTGTTACTGTCAGGTGCACCCGTCACAGTCATTGTGACTGTCCTACTCTTTCGGCGGCCAGGTGGCATTAACCCTTTGTGCGTCCGACAAAAACCAGTCAAAAGAACAGAAGGTCAAATTTCTCAAGGATATGCCGACCAACAGCTGTAAACGTGCTTCAGATCGCTTTTGGGTGCTTTGGAACATTACTTTTTTTCGTCTATTCCATGCAGTATCTAACACTTGAATTAAAGCTTCTCAAGAAAGTCAGTGTCAGAAATGGACCGCAGTTTTTGGAAGTGTTGGTGTTATTGAACACAAAGAAGTGGAAACTATTTCAGTGAGCAGAGGCCTATTTTACATTAATAGATCGGCAAAATGGATCTTTTTCTCTTCTGCCTTTTTTCCCTGCCGTCATGATGCAGACATATAGACAAGAGCTCTGTAGCACGCTTGTTTTTATGCACACTTACGGCTCACCGTGCAGACTCCAAGGTTGCTCTGGCTTCGAATTTTTTGGATGAATAGAAAAGCAGATTGCGTTAACAAGGAAACCGGTTTCGATAAAAACAGAAATTTTACCTTCCTTACATGGTTAAGTCCAAGTAAAACAGTAGTAATATGGGGGGTTTTCCCATTAGAATGCCCATCAGGATTTTCTTTTCTTTTCTCTTTTTAAGAGTGGGATACAACGCACTGTGACGAAAAAATATACATATATTGTTTCCAGTTGTCACAAGACTAATGGTCGAATAGATGTATAATTTTGATTGTCTTATCTAGGACATGCATGATGAGTTCTTTGGCTCGATTTTTCATGAAGGATAAGTGTTCTCCTGTCTCTGCACAGATAGGTGAATATGGAGATGCCTCCTGGTGACAGATCCTAGATTTTGGTGACCAGTTTCATTTGCGCGAGGGTTGACTCTGGGCCTTCCTGGGTGTTACAAAATATGGCTCTCTAATTATGATTACTTGATTGTCTAGGGGAAATGCACTGCTATCTTGCAACATTCACCCACCTTTCTCGCTGTCAAGAATGGACAGGACAAACAGAGAAGATGAGTACAGACATCAAATTCCAAATGACTTTAATAATGCTTAAAATATAGGTAATGGTTCTTAAATCAACGTGCATGAATAATAATAATTATTTAATTAAATCCTAATTTTAGCCAGCCAGCCTGTATATTAGGGTCTGCAACGGGGGTTGTTGCTTCCCCTGACAAGCTAAGCGCAAGAGTTATCGCGCCTGCTTGGTCAGTACACTGCATTATTGTAACTATGGCGGTAATGGACACTGCAAATTTCGAACGCTGGCGTATGCCTGAATTAAAGCAGTTCATACGGGAAATGCAACAGCCATTGTCGGGTACGAAAGCAGACCTAATTCAAAGGGTCAAGGGCTGTATTGCTTTGAAGGTAAACAAAGCAATCGGCGAGGAATCCGACATAGACTGTGCCGACGCTTTGGCCCCAAAGTTTCCCAAACTAACAACACCATCGGGCCAAAAACTTCCTGATCCAGTCAGTCTCAAGACAGGATGGTGTTCGGCAGTGGATTTACCTGCAGATTTTCGAGATGCAGACCTGTACAACTATTTTGTTTTGAGAATAAGAGTAGTCGTGAACTCCCCTCCCGAGCTTGTGGCAGCCTGTGGGGTGTCAATCTCCTCACAAAGTCCCTCCCCCCTTGCATAACGGACTCACTGTTGAACCTGTGTGTGGCCACTACAACACCAGCATGTACAAGGGAATATGCGCTAAACAGGCCGTTTTTAACCGGACTAACACTTTCCTTTGAAACATAGTATTCCCATGGCTTGCTCTGGCAGGGCGCACCAACCGCCATATTGTCCTCAGCTCGAACACAAAACGCTAATTTTCAGGATTACTGATACACAAACATAGGCACCGTACTTAAATAACGGTATTATTGTCTCAAAGCACAAAGTAGAGTACATCAATAGTTAATGAATATTGCTACATAATTCATATTGAGTTGTGCGTCGAAATCGAATCAAGTTAAAAGTTAGGCTACAGAGTACTCACTACTAGACAGCTTCTCGTGTAACTGTGTAGTTCGGACAGAAAACTGTTTGCATATATGCTTTACCTACTCTCAAGATAAGTTTCTGAGCTAAGTGTTCGCCTAGTCAAAGATATGCCCGGTTAAGAACTGTCTTAATGAGTGATATCAGACGCATCAACCTGTACATGCAGACAATGGGGATGAACGAACAAACGAATGCATTAATATACATAATGACCGACGGAACGAATGAACGAATGGAGCTTTACTGCTTATTAGCCTATGACGGCTAGTTAAGACCAATAACAAGAACATAACTGGAGCAAATGAGACTAAGAGCGAGTCAAGCCTTGACACCTATAGTTTAAATTTTTTCACGTTTCGCGTAAGGAGACACGATGGGTCTATTCGTAACATCAACAAAAAGGATAAACAAAGACGAACACGGAAACATGAGGAGGACAGCAACAACAACAATGAATATGCGAGTGCATTTAATGATATTTTTAACGATCAATCACTCAATGCAGTTTGCGCGAGCTCTGTTCAATAATCATGCACTGCATTCCTGCAGCAGAAATGCTGAGAACGAGAGAGACCTAGTATTCAACAGCACTACACTACACCGATCCACGCCATTATTTAGTTACATCTGCTTGCAAGCTCGAACCTAGCTTCGTCACTTCATGCCTGCATACTGCGACAATAAACGATCACTTTGCCACGGTAGCACTGGCAAACACAACAAGAAGGGCAAAGCCCATGTGACAATGTGGACGTTTTGTCACGGAAATGTGTGGACTATGTATGTTCCTAGCTGCTCTGTAGCAGACGACAGCAATTCTCTCTTCTTCCTTTCCTCCCTCAGCTCGCTGGCAGGGGTCAGCCTCTTGTCCAGTACCAGAGAATATTAGGTTACAATATTAGGTTACACCCTCCCCACCGGCTATCTGTTGTCAATTAAGAGCCTCAGAGAGTGGGCGCAGGAATATCATCTTCTCTTGTTTTGGTTAAATTAGCTAGAAGGAAATAAAACTAAATACCATGGTAAATTTGTTAGGGCGCAAGCGTCTATGTTGTCTGGTGTTATTAACTTTGGAATGCCAATGTAATAAGATGGGATTGTTCTGTTAGACAGTGGGGTATCATTTCGGGATTTCATACCCAAGTGGAGGAACCGGTAGGAGTAAAGTGGTCCCAGAGAGACCGTTGTAGACAGATTTTGGCGGGCTGTAGTCCTTTTCATCCTGACCGTGATGGGGAGAGGATGTGCTTCTGTGGTGGGACTGTGTTTTGTGTGAGGTGCCTTGATGCGCACTGAGGTACGTTGGACATCCTTACTTGTATTTTGTTTCATCTCTTGTAATTGTTTTATTTGATTTCTGCCATTTCATGCATTCTTTATGATGATGACTGACAGATTGACTTTGAGAAAAGTGTTCCTTTCGAAACTTCTATGCTTTGACTTGAGTTAAGAAGGGAAAGAAGATGTTCTTATTCTCAAGAAGTGGATGTTGAGGATTACTACATTGTGGGTCCAAATTGGCTATTCGATAATGACTATTGGACAATGTACGTGTGAAACACAACTTGTGGTTTTGCGTTCAGTCAGCATCATCTGGCAACCTGTTGTATTATAATATTGTTGAAGTGTGTTTGTACCATTGTTTGCTGGTGCTGAGAGAAACTCTTCCTTCTGATAGAGTTGCCCTTACGGACGTAGGCCTGACTCAGGAGGTGCAGATAGCGTAACACTGCTTTGTGGCTTAATTTTCCTCCCTCTTCCTTCCGTTCCCCCTCACCCCACACAGCCCGTCCTTCCTTCCCCTTCCATTCTCTACCCCTAGGCCTAGCTCGCCGGCCGCTCTGGGCGAAATCTTTGGCGGAACGATCGCGCCACGGGGGGTATTCCCCCACCCCCCACCCCCTTCCTCTTCCCCTTTCCTCTCTCTCTCTCTCTCTCTCTCTCTCTCTCTCTCTCTCTCTCTCTCTCTCTCTCTCTCTCTCTCTCTCTCCCCCTCTCCCCTCCCCCTCCCTCTCTCTCTCTCTCTCTCTCTCTCTCTCTCTCTCACCCCCTCTCTCCCCTCCCCCCCCCCTCTCTCTCTCTCTCTCATTGGCTCTCTCTGCCTTGGCTGGCGCTCGCGTGGTGGGCTGTGACGTCAAAGGACATATGCTAATGAGAGCTCCATGACGTGGTAGGCTAAGATTAGCACAGGTGTTCCCCCCCCCACTCCACACCCGTGGTTAACAACCCAAGGAAAGCTGTCTGCTTTTGAACTTCCCCCCGTGCCTTTTATCATCTGAATTACATTAGGAAGTGCATTCCTGTAGTCAACCCTGGAGAATGATGAAATAATTTTATGTTGTTCTCTCAGTCCCATGCTGCTTAGAACTTAGAAAACGTTTTGCTATTTTGTGTTCTGTGAAGGCAATGGTTCTGATGTTGTTTGACGATCACTCCTCTCTTGTACGATTTTGCACAATGTATTCCAGTATATTGGGAAATTATATTGAGAATATTTGGAATTTCACAGACTCCGGGATGGACTTGAGTGTCTGCATGGTTGGGGTTGCGGTGAATTTGCACATGTAACAACAGTGCAAGAGGTTTGTGCGCTTTTCCCATGTTGTATAAACTACTTTTTCATGTTTTATTGTACTTACTATGATTTTATGCATAATGGTTGTCAAAGCTGTGTATTCATGTACCCCTCCCCTTGTGACTGGTCAATGGAAACTTATATTTGAACCAGAAGTAGCGTTAGTATGTTGGCATGAGATTCTAGAGTTAGGGACCAGAGATTTTGTAGAAGGCAATGTTTCCATGTAGTTGGGATAGTTCTACACTATTACTATATTGAACTTAAGTTCTGGCAGTCTTTTGCTATGTTCAAGTGACCATCACTACTAGCAATTTGATTATGGTATGTCAGGATGCCTTGGTGGAGCAATGTATGGTAGGTACATGTGCTTGGTCGCCTTACACTGGATCAGGTGATTCGGTAACTCAGATAATGTTCCTGGGAAATAGTCATGAGAGGATTACTCATGGACTATGGAGTGCTTAATTGGTAGATGGTATTCCCCATGGATACTCTATCATTTGGGCTGAGTCGTCAGGAGTTGTCTAGTTACACTGCTATTCTATAGGCAAATGAGTGACCCATTCACTGTTGTCATTTGGAATGTTAGCATCACCACCTCGTGTTCAGTTCCAACAACAAATATTACCAGCTCACTGTAGGCTTTCCCTCTTGTATATAATAACACAGCTTAAACTGTTGAATTATCTGTAATGCC
>JAWQFJ010007762.1:0-10153 GCA_034096865.1 Theodoxus fluviatilis
GTGTATGTATGTGTGTGTGTGCGTGTATGTGTGCATGCATGTGTGCGTGCATGTGTGTGCATGCGCACGTATTTATGTGTGTGTGTGAATGTGTGTGTGCCACCCTCACCACCACCACCACCTTCACCACCACCATCACCACCTTCACCACCACCACCACCATCACCCTCCCAACACCAACACCACCCCTCCCATCACCCTCACCGCCACCACCACCACCGCCACATCATTACCGTCATCATGATCACCGACCCCTCCAGTGCACGTGTACCTGACGTTTCTTCTCCAGCTGTGGGTGGGCATGAAGTCTGGTGTCATCTTCGTCATCGACGCGGAGCAGCGACGCGTGGTGACAGAGCTGCTGGGACACAAGGACGCCGTGCGGGCCATCTGCTGCGCCTCCAACCGCTACATCATCACCGGAGCCGGCAGCAAGGACGGCAAGGTGGCACTGTGGTCGCCCTCGGCCCAAGAAATGCTCACCACCTCTGGCACTGCCGAGGGCCATTTCGCCAGCGAGTGACGAGCGAGAAGGAAGGAAGGAACGAAGAAACGTATGAATGAATGGTTTTGTTTGTTTAGGCCTACTAGGACCATTTCGCCAGCGAGTGACGAGCGAGAAGGAAGGAAGGAACGAAGAAACGTATGAATGAATGGCTTTGTTTGTTTAGGCCTACTAGGACCATTTCGCCAGCGAGTGACAAGCGAGAAGGAACGAACGAACGTATGAATGAATGGTTTTGTTTGTTTAGGCCTACTAGGACCATTTTGCCAGCGAGTGTCGAGCGAGAAGGAAGGAACGAACGAACGTATGAATGAATGGCTTTGTTTGTTTAGGCCTACTAGGACCATTTTGCCAGCGAGTGTCGAGCGAGAAGGAAGGAACGAACGAACGTATGAATGAATGGCTTTGTTTGTTTAGGCCTACTAGGACCATTTTGCCAGCGAGTGTCGAGCGAGAAGGAAGGAACGAACGAACGTATGAATGAATGGCTTTGTTTGTTTAGGCCTACTAGGACCATATCAGCAGCGAGGGATGAGAGAGAAAACGAACGTATGTATGATTTTCTTTGCTACCCTCCGAGGACTATTTCAGTAGTGATGAAGAGAGAGAGAGAGAGAGAGAGAGAGAGAGAGAGAGAGGGAGAGAGAGAGAGAGAGAGAGAGAGAGAGAGAGAGAGACGAATTAACGCAGATTTTATTTGGTAGGTCACAAAGACCATTACAGCAGCGATTGAAGAGAATGAAAGAATGAACGAATGAACAAACGACGTTAGTTGTTAGACCACCAGAGAGAGAGAGAGAGAGAGAAAACACGAATTAATGGAGAAAAAAATGTTAAGACCACGAAGACCATTACAGCAGCGATTGAAGAGAAAGAACAAAATGAATGAACGAACGACTTTTCTTGTTAGACCACCAGCATATCACAATCAAATTTATCTTACATCTCATCGGTTGTTATTACAGCATCTTGTCCCCATTTGTTGGAGAATTACATCGTTACTGACCTCATGAGATGGACATTATCTGTAGCCATAATTATCAATACACCTACACGCCAAATTTTGTAAACGTATTAAAAAACCATACGAGCTCATTCTTCTGCCTGAAATGTTCATAGGCGGGACACCAGAGCACTAAAAGTAGTTCTCCCTCGTACACTTCACGGCATGGCGGACTAAGAAATGACCATGGGACATCACTAGAGAGACAGAGAGAAAGAGAGAGCAGTAGAGGCATGTTGCATAGACGCGAGGAAAGCCAAGATGTTACGAGAAATAGGCTGGTGTCAACATGTGTCAACATGCTGAAAGCAGATGTGAAGGCAATCATGGTTTGACACATGTTGACACCGGCCTATGCCTCGGGAGACCTGGAGACTGCAATGTGGCCCGGGTGATTGGTGTGCATTACACGCGGTCAGGCACGGGATGCTGCTCTCCTGGGCTGCAGCCCCTGGTTGCTGCACTTTTGGGCCCAACTTCAGTAGCTCGGCCATTGTCCGCCACAAGCAGTCAAAGACGCTATACAGTAGTTTCAGTGCTGCATAAGGACTGCTTGAAGTATGTGTATGGGTGGCTATTCACCGCATTTGGATGCAGACTTTTTTTGCCAAATGGGAGAAGAGGAACACATTTTTAGGACACCTTTGAGGGATTTTGAATCGTCTGCATCCAGGAAGGAATATTTTGTTACATTTGTAGTAGAACAGCAACAAGTGACGTGTGTCGGTTGTTGCTGATGTCGCTGTTGCTGTCGCTGTTGTTGTAGATGATGATGCCATTTTGGGGTTTGTTTTCTTGTCACTGACAAGGGCTGCAGAAGTGTCGATGCCAATGTGGGGGCTGTTTTCTTGTCACTGACAAGGGCTGCAGAAGTGTCGATGCCAATGTGAGGGCCGTTTCTTGTCACTGACAAGGGCTGCAGAAGTGTGGATGCCAATGTGGGGGCTGTTTTCTTGTCACTGACAAGGGCTGCAGAAGTGTGGATGCCAATGTGGGGGTTGTTTCTTGTCACTGACAAGGGCTGCAGAAGTGTGGATGCCAATGTGGGGGTTGTTTCTTGTCACTGACAAGGGCTGCAGAAGTGTCGATGCCAATGTGGGGGTTGTTTTCTTGTCACTGACAAGGGCTGCAGAAGTGTGGATGCCAATGTGGGGGTTGTTTTCTTGTCACTGACAAGGGCTGCAGAAGTGTGGATGCCAATGTGGGGGTTGTTTTCTTGTCACTGACAAGGGCTGCAGAAGTGTGGATGCCAATGTGGGGGTTGTTTTCTTGTCACTGACAAGGGCTGCAGAAGTGTGGATGCCAATGTGGGGGTTGTTTTCTTGTCACTGACAAGGGCTGCAGAAGTGTCGATGCCAATGTGGGGGTTGTTTTCTTGTCACTGTCAAGGGCTGCAGAAGTGTGGATGCCAATGTGAGGGTTGTTTCTTGTCACTGACAAGGGCTGCAGAAGTGTGGATGCCAATGTGGGGGTTGTTTTCTTGTCACTGACAAGGGCTGCAGAAGTGTGGATGCCAATGTGGGGGTTGTTTTCTTGTCACTGACAAGGGCTGCAGAAGTGTGGATGCCAATGTGGGGGTTGTTTTTGTCACTGACAAGGCCTGCAGAAGTGTGGATGCCAATGTGGGGGTTGTTCTTGTCACTGACAAGGCCTGCAGAAGTGTGGATGCCAATGTGGGGGTTGTTTTCTTGTCACTGACAAGGGCTGCATAGGCGGCACAGATTGAGGAGAATGATGCACTGGCTTGTTCCTCCCTGTTTGTAAAACAGAAGCGTTGTATTTCAGTCTGTGTGCGCACCTTATGTTCTTTCAAGTTGTCATACTAAGGAGAGGTGTAAGGGCTGAGGTGAGGGTTTCAAGAAACAGTATTCATGAAACCCTTGTTGTTTTCTTCAGGTTCATGTGGCCTGTGTAGATGTGATGAGTCAGGCCTTCTTGTTTCTAAATCCCTTTCACTGAAAACGGGTACAACTCTTGATAGAGAAAAGTAAAAGAAAAACTGTAAATATTTAGAAAATATATCTGTTACGGTTCGGCCTTTGTTCCATTTTTCTGTATTGTTTGAAACAAACGCCATGTCAATGTTTGGCGGGAACAAGCTGAGCTTTGCACTCTGAGACCGGTTTGAACTGGCTGTTTTTTTAAATTATCAGTGACGCAACAATAATTTGATTGACAGGAAGTGGTGGCGCATGCGCTATGAATAACTCTTGTCGAAGACACTGGAATTATGTGATTTATTTGACTCCAGGAATGTCGTTATGAGCAGACATATTTACGAGCAGCTCCGTGTTGAGATGAAAACAGTTTAAAAGTTTAATCCTCCCCCAACCATCTGAAAGGTGGTATTGAGAAGAACAGTATCCTCTACGAATGAAGGTCCAGTTTTGCCGGATTATGACGCCGTCTCGCTTCATTAAAGTTTCGTCGTTCGGTTCTGAATGCTGGCAGGAGTTCAAACCTGTGTCCGCACGTGTACGTGTGTGTGGGTGAACCCCACAGGTGTCTATGGCCTTTTGATCCTCTTCTTTCGAGGTGTAGCCTTGAGAGAGAGAGTGTGTGCTTGTGAAAGCCCATTTCTGAGTGGACATCGTTTTGGGCAGAAGTTTCATCGTTGGAAGATTCTAGAACCGTCTTCGCCCATCACCGTGAACTTGTGAGTAATCTGGGTCAATTTTGGTTTTGGTTCCGTGAAAGTAATCCTCTACTTTTCAGTCAGAGAGTAGACTGATAGAATTGATTTACATTTTTATTCATATTGCCTTGAATTTGATTTTTATTCATGATTCAGTTTCATTACAGAAAATCCTTAATGAACATTGTGTCACGTCATGCGACCGTGAGAGAGAGTGAAATAATTATCCCACCCTCCACGATTGATACCCCCTAGACACCAAAGCAGAAAGATTTCAAGACTTGTGTGAGTGAGTGTGGAGGGAGGTGATAATATCACCCAGACTGATGTTTATTCTACGCTTCGACTATACCTATCATTTACTTTACTAGTCTCGCTAGAGTTAGGTTTTTTGTTTTTGGTTTTCAATTTAAATTATCTCTCTATTATTAGAAAGTGAGGACACATCCAATGCTACACTTGACGATTGCACAAGCTCTGTGAAGGAGAAACTTGACCAACCCGGGGAGCTGGAAACTGAGTCAGAAAAAGACCTGTGCATTCAGACTGCCGGAATACATCCAACAAGCTGTGCCTGGTCGTCACTTGAACAATGATGTATCTGTTGTGATAATTCTATGTGATATCCAGAACTTTATGTTGTTGTTTGTTGTTGTTCTTGTTGATGATGATGATGTAAATTTCACTTTCTGTGACAAACGCGGACTCTTTTAAGCTCTCATGCATCGAAACGCCCCATATGGGGCGTTAGGAACAAAAATTTCCTGTATTGTCACCAAAGGTCTAAGGGAGGCAACTCCAGTTTGAAATTATGTAGTAACCATATTTCCACAGTGAGTTACCTTTCTTTATAATTTCTTTTGAGGGGAGTTTGAATCAGTGAATTTTTTATGTGAACACCCTATGTTTTGCAAAAATGGCCGACAACTACTTTTCCGTGAAAACCTATCAATTTATATAGTGATTTTTCTTTTCTAGGTGCCTTTTTTATATTGCAAATGCTATCAGAATATAGGTAAATATATTGGCATTGTTTTTGCATTTCAGATTTTTTTTTTTGAAGGCACCATTCCAGCATTTTTCAATTCTTGCAACTTGACTGACGATTTTTGAACTTTTTTTTTGTTTTTTGTTTTTGCTGATTACATGCATTATTTCAGTAGATATAACTCAAATCATGCACATTGAAACATTTTGATCATGATTTGTTTGAATTAAGTGAATAAATATCTTTTATTTGATATATAGCTTTTGTCATTATTTCATGGCTTTCTATTTTTGTTAGATTTTTGAAAATGCTTGAAAAACCTACGTTGCGAGTGAGTTAAGCACACATGCACTCGAACATCCTTACAATCAGGCATGCACACATACAAGCATGCAAACCTGCATATCTTCGGATACACACTCGTATGCATATGTTGTCTAAGTATTGATGAGATACGTGCCATTACTTGTAATACCTGCAGACCTACACACATCTATAATCATTGTGTGCATGTACATCTTTGACCACGTAGATGTATGTGTGTGTTGGTGCACACTCAGATGCATGCGTGCAACCACATGTGTTAAATGTTTATATTGAACACATATGTAGTTGAGAAAAAGCAGGGGAGAAAATTATGTACTCTCAACTGACCACAATCTTGATAACTCGCATATTAGAGCTGTCGGGTGTTGTCAGGGAGCCTTCTTTGGCAGATGACTGATGACCTGAGTTAATTAGCTCAGTGCACGCGATCGAGAGCTGGGTAATAAACACATGAGTGAACATTGAGATGTAGAGCCCAGGCAAATTGTAGCGTTCTCTGTCCCGGTTCAGTGTTGGTCCCTGTAGCGGTGTGGGTGGCCTCCTTATCGCCATGCACGAACCGTCTGTGCTCCATGCTCAGAAAGAATTCTGGCATCTTCCCTCTTAGAATGATGTCTTCTGCTATGTAGTCTTGCCCTTGCATTTCATACATTGATTCCAAAGTTGCTCTGTTGTCTTGGTAACTTGTTTGAGATTGTAGACAGCAGTTTGTCATTTGTGGCTTTAAAAGTGTGGGATAAAGATCAATGGAGATCAGTGAGGTTTTGAATATTTACAGCAAGGGCAAATTTCTCAATGAATTTCATCTTGATGCCCCAAGCAGAGAAACACTTCTGTTGTGTAATAGCGGATCTATCTAGTCAAAAGTGTGTGTGTGCGCACTCGCACGCGCACACGTGCATGTGTGTGCATGGGTAAAACATGTAATTTGTATGTAAATTGTTTAGTTCTGAGAACTTTATCTTGGAGACCAGATGTGTTCGTGATTTCACTTGATTTGGTGCCAGTTGGTTGTTCACAAAATGAAATGTGCATGTATTCTTATACATTTAGTGAAGCACTTTGCTTCGAAATAAATTGCAAAGTTCATTTCAATGTTTCTAAGAGATTTTAGTTTTGGTTTTTGTAGCTTCCCACTGACGGCCAACCTGACTAGAGATGTAAATTCATCGGTCATGTACCTTTTTTCTTCTTCTTCTTCTTAGCTATTTAACTAGTCATAGGTAGGTCACGATGCTGTCAGCATTCAAGGCGAATTTGTTTTCTCAACAAAGTGAAATATCTAATGTTTATCTCTGCACGGGTTCCAGTTTTACACGTGTTTATATAAACACACGCATCTTGTGTGCCAGTCAACAGAATTGTGCAGTTGTTATTGTTGTTGTTTCCCCAGAAGCTATGGTCAGCAGATTTAACATACATGTATATGCCCTTTTGCTATGTTGATGAAGTTAGGAAATATATTGATCAATCTATAGACTCTAACCCCCAGAACGTGCAATATACAGTCTGAGCTTGAATAGCATTTAAGGCATAGTTTCCATTCATGTTGTTAAGGGGATGAAAATAATGTTCTTGAACATTACAGACTGGGGAGAGAATTCGACTGCAATGAACTCATCTTTTTTGCTTCATTGAAGCAACATTCTTTTGAAATGTCTGTATTTTATTATGGTTTGTTAAATACTCCAGCATACTCAAAGGAAGTTGTATAGAAAAGGTGCATATGGCTGTGAATTTGGCGGTGAGTGGCGTTCTTTGAGATCACATTTCCCCCCTGTCGTTTGAGCTTGAGTGTGCAGTTACTACCAGAGAGATGCTTCCGACATTGTCACAGGAATAGTAGGACAGGAAAGCACGCACAGCTTCGCATGCACAGCTTTGCATTTAGAAAGGCACTCTTTTTTTTATCATGTTTTGTGAATAATGTTTCTCTAAGGCCTCAGATATAATTATTTGTTTGTGAGAATTCTGCTGCTCAAATGGACCAGGTTATTGTTCATTGCTGTATTTTTTATACCTGTTTGCAATTACACGCCAAGAGCATATTTCTTACAATTCATTGTGCTTTTTATAATTTATGTTCCAAGAATATAGGAGCAAACCTTTGAAGTTTACATCTCTGCTACTTTTGTAAGGATGGGGAGAGGGGGTTGGTTGTGATAGATGCATCAATTGTGTCCACAAGGGTACATCTGTGGACTATTTCGTTCAGCTAAAACGCTGCAAGCAGGCCCTTTTCCGTCAACGATCATGGTAACCTACGTTGTCTGAAAAGGTTCACCCTTTCCATGTGAAATATAGCCATGGACTACCATTTGATCAGAAATCACTCCCTCATTCTCACCCTCCATGTTGTGCGTTATTTCACAGCAGCTGAAAGACCTCTACTGAAAATGTAGGTCAATGTTGGGTGGTCCTCTGACAGCCTTGTGCCAATTTAAATCTTCGTTGCTGATCGCTGATGCTATTAAATTTTATAGAAAGAACGTAATTCCCCCCACCCCCACCTCCAACAGTTCTTGTTGCATATTATGGATGAAACATGCAGTGAATGTGATTTGTTGTTAAGCTCGAATATATGCATAATACGAATTGTGATGGTGGCTTTTCTGCTGTTTATAAAAGGCGAATTTTTGTTTGCTGGAATTTCATTTTAAGACTCACTCGATGAGATGAGATGAGATGAGAGAGAGAGAGAGAGAGAGAGAGAGAGAGAGAGAGAGAGAGAGAGAGAGAGAGAGAGAGAGAGAGAGAGAGAGAGAGAGAGAGAGAGAGAGGCAGGCAGAGAGTGAGGCAGGCAGAGAGTGAGGCAGACACAGAGTGAGGCAGGCAGAGAGAGAGAGAGGCAGGCAGAGAATGAGGCAGGCAGAGAGAGAGGCAGGCAAAGAGTGAGGCAGGCAGAGAGAGAGAGAATAAATTTGAAATTGCTTTAGCAGGCCTGCGTTTTCATTCTGAGGTGTCAACACGTACAACCACATTGTGACAGTGTATGTTACGTGCTGATGCACGTCTTCAAGGCTGCATTTCAAATTAGTTTCCGTGGACATTCCTTAGACGTTGAAACTCAATGTCTTCATAGTGAAATTATCTGTCTTTTTCACATCTTTACAAATTGTTCTGACCGCTTTTTCGGGTTGCCTTTGGCTAAGTGTACTCTTTAATGAGAATCAACACCAAAGCTCATGTGCAACACACATAATTTTACCCAATCATCACAGCATCAAACTCCCAGTTGTTTCTTATGACCCATCCCCAATTCCTTCGCGTTTTGTTGTGGGCGAAGTTTGTTCCTCTCAAATCCACGTACGATTGAACTATTCCTTGCGCATAAACCCGAAGCTGGGTCAAGTTGGTCGCTTTGTAATGAGAAGGTTGTGCTTTTTTACGCCAGCTGACAAGAAGTCAAATCCATGAATAGAATGTTTTGATTCAGTCGCCAAGAAGTTTTTTATTCTAGTTGTTGTTGTTGTTGTTTATACATGATGTATTTTCCCCTAAAATATAACTATTATTGTTGATGTTATTAGTGATGATGACAATGATGATGTCGATGATTTTTGTCTCCCATTCTCATGCAATTTTTGCACCATGTTATCATCGTTTTTATTGTCGTCGTCGTCGTTGTTGTCATCATTGCTGTTGTTGCTGCTACCGCTGCTGCTGGTGGTTTGTCTTTTTGTCGTCTTCTCATTGAAGAACAATTTGCATATTTATGAATGAGAACTGCGACAGTGGTTTAATGGAGACTGTAGATTTTTGTGCCTGAAACCAGATCAGAGACAGTGCAGGATGTCACAGAGTCTATCATCAGCCGGGATATATCTGTAGCCTACCTTTTCATATTTCATCACATATCTAAACGGGTTTCTATTTTGTACCAGATTGCTCAATTTATTGATGTCCACGGGTTCCGTTTCTAGTGGAAAGATGACGTTTTATCCTCGACCATCTTGACTGCAGGACTGCCTACGAATCGTAGGACGAAAAAGGACTACTGGAATCTGCGGACACAAACAGAAGGGTAGAAGTGGAAAACCCCAAAACCGCCAGAAAGAAGCACCCTTATACTATGACAGCGCCTCTTCCTCGACTGCTCCCTCCAACCACCCCCACCCCACCCCACCGCCACCCCCACCCCCTCCCCCCACTTCCATCCCTTTCCTCCTTACCCCTGTCCCTGGTCTCTATGATGGAGGTGCGACAGGGTAGATGCTCATCTCTATTAGAAAATGCCCCGTCTCCATGTCCCTTCACTCCGTCTCCATGTCCCTTCATTCCGTCTCTCCTCAGGATTTGCCTTACTCTGTTCGGGTTGGGACCTGTTTGTTGGTTTGTTTGCCGGCTTTTTTGATCCAGTTTTGTCTTTTTCTTCGTCCGCATGTATCGTCGTCGTTCTTTTTCAATTACCTTTTCTTCGTTGTTCACTGTCTTCATTGTTCTTCTGTTTCATTGTTCGTCTTCACTGGTCTTAATCATCATAATCATCGTCGCATTTTTCTCTCTCTCTCTCCTCCTCCTCTTCCTCCTCCTCTTCCTCCTCCTCCTCCGCCTCCTCCTCCTCCTCCTACTCCTCCTCCTCCTCCGCCTCCTCTCCTCCGCCACCTCCTCCCCTTCTCCCTCCTCTTCCTCTTCCTCCTCCTCCTCTTCCTCTCCCCTCCCCCCTCCTCCCTCCTCCCTCCGTCATTCCCCCCC
>JAWQFJ010007764.1:0-15500 GCA_034096865.1 Theodoxus fluviatilis
AAGTAACGTAAGGGTTTTGTTTCCTCTTTTGCACATCGCGTCTCCCTACGCGTTTCGTAAGAGGCGAAGATCTAGGGACACCGTGACTTGATCTGTGTAAACTCTAAACTGTTCTAGAGATTTTCGTGCTTAATGGCCTTACATAGCCTACAAAGGCTGATAGGCAGTAAAACCCCATCCATCCATCCAACCTCTTTTGCTCTTTTTGCCAAGAGTATGAAAAGCAGGCAGTCATTTGATAACCTGATAACCGAGAACGTGGAGGTTTCACCCAGATGGCCTCCGGTGTAGGCTCTGTGCAGCTCTGTTCCGTGACAGAAGGGGGAGTACGCAGTAGCGGAACTCTGGAACCGTGACTGAAGTGAACTTCCCAGATATGTGTGTGTGGGTGCGTGTTTAGGCCATCTGTCAGAGAGGCATTTGAGACATTCTAAAGACAGCACAAATTTTAAATTTTAAAGCCTGCATTCCTTTCACAGAGGAACGCAAAGAATATATTCTCAAATAATATTTGCACATGTTTTGAAATGTAATATAGGAAATTGGAATTATAGATGCTTAGTTCCCCCCCCCCCCCCCCCCCCCCCCCCAAACAAAGGACACTTTTACAGAGATTTATATTTGTCACGTAACTATGTGTATAAATCTGCACTCAATATATCTCACGGAACCAGATACAGAGGAATTCGCTGGAAACGACTTGGTTGGAACACTTGCAGCGCTCTGTCATAATTTCCGCTTGTTGGTTGAGGGTAAATTCAGACTCAACCCCTCCCTCCTTTCGTGATTCGAGACCGTTGAATAACTAGGGAAACTGAGACTAAGACTGCTCCTGCTTCAACCCTCTCTAATAATTTTCGTGGCTTAAGGCCCTACAAAGACTTCAATGGCTGATAGGCCGTAAAACTTTATTCATTCACTGGTTCATTCATTCTGGCTGGCTGGCTGAGTGACTGGGTGACTGACTGGCTGACTGACTGACTGGCTGGCTGGCTGGCTGACTGGCCGACTGGCTTGCTGACTAGCTGACTAACTGGCTGGCTGGCTGAATGGCTGACAGACTGACTGACTGACAGGCTGACTTGCTGACTGACTGACTGACTTGCTGACTGACTGACTGACTAACTGACTGACTGGCTGGCTGACTGGCTAGCTGGCTGGCTTACTGGCTGGCTGACTAGCTGACTGACTGGCTGACTGATTGGCTGGCTGGCTGACTGACTGACTGACTGACTGACTGACTGACTGGCTGGCTGTCTGGCTAGCTGGCTGGCTGACTGGCTGACTGACTGGCTGTCTGTATTGCTAGCTGGCTGACTGACTGACTGACTGACTGACTGGCTCTCTGTCTGGCTAGCTGGCTGGCTGACTGGCTGACTGACTGGCTGTCTGTATTGCTAGCTGGCTGGCTGACTGGCTGACTGACTGGCTTACTGGCTGGCTGGCTAGCTGGCAGGCAATCCTAAGAGCGTTTTCGCTGTTATCTTAAAATGATATTGTAAGGCAAAAAAAAAGAGTTGTGGTTATGGTTAGCCGACCGACATTTTTTTTCCTGCCGACCGAAAATAATTTTTAACCATGGGAAAAAAAATCAAATTGACGGTAATCAACGAATTATATTCTATCCCAACTTCTCTACCCTATGAACATTCGGAAAATCTAATATTTACGTTAAAAAGTTTTTTTTCTTCCGCGAATGAGAAATTATGATTTTTGTTTAGTTGGCCTTTCTAGTGTGACCGGGTGAAGTGAAGCCCAAGCCCATGGACTCTGTCTGTCTGTCTGTCTGTCTGCCTGTCTCTCTCTCTCTCTCTCTCTCTCTCTCCTCTCTCTCTCTCTCTCTCT
Organism: Theodoxus fluviatilis; assembly: GCA_034096865.1. Taxonomy (NCBI): domain Eukaryota; kingdom Metazoa; phylum Mollusca; class Gastropoda; order Cycloneritida; family Neritidae; genus Theodoxus; species Theodoxus fluviatilis. The sequence continues at coordinate 1,846 of JAWQFJ010007764.1, forward strand.
CTCCCCCCCTTCCCCCCCAAACATTGGTTCCCCTCTCTCCGCCCTCTATCATGTATCCTGTGTCCCAGATGCCCATATTATAATGTATGCTGTAAAACCAGCCTACTATGTAGCTCATCAGTCCGGGAGGGTCGCAGAGCTGCTTTCCATCGTTTGTTAATTGGACTTGACATGTGGCCGCGGACAGTGCCCTCTTGTCATTCTTGCGCGCTATGCCTAAATTGCTCTATCATTAAGTAAACACAAACTCTGGGAGAGGCTGAGATCACGACGGCCTGTAGCGTGGAAAATAGTAACCCGTGGAAAACAGTGACGGAAGTCATCGCAGAGTTATCTGCGAGGGATTTTCTGAAAATTCAACTCTAAAAAGAGACGGCACCCGCCACTCCGCCTGACTGACTTGGCACGCCCGGGGAGTTATGCTAAGATCCGGCCGCGTAAATATATCTGCGTTTTGTGACAAACGTCTTGCTCGGCGGTACTGTACTCCATGCACCTTAACGGTGCGCGTGATTCGGGTGTAATCTTAAGCTAAACGACGTTCCGAATGTTTCCGACTTCGACCATTTCAGCAGCGCCAATAAACGTCGTTTAGCTTAAGATTACACCCGAATCACGCGCACCGTTAAGGTGCATGGAGTACAGTACCGCCGAGCAAGACGTTTGTCACAAAACGCAGATATATTTACGCGGCCGGATCTTAGCATAACTCCCCGGGCGTGCCAAGTCAGTCAACGGTCGCGTTTTATAAAACCAGACTACAAACAGACTACAGGGAGGTGACTCCCATATTATTTCCGGCAGGGGAGACGGCTTTACACGGGGAAAAACTTTTTTGAACGCTACATCATGTGTTAAACTACACAAATGCACCAAAACCTCGTAAAGCAACTAATGCGTCGTTTGTCGGAATATATTCCATGCGAAGAACAGGTGCAGGAGCGGTAAATTGCATAAAGTACGTCCCTCGCAGATAACTCTGCGATGACTTCCGTCACTGTTTTCCACGGGTTACTATTTTCCACGCTACACGGCCGATCCCAAGCCTGGCTCCCCTGACATTCGGGCATTTCCTTGATAAGGAGGGACTGTGGGCAGACCAGGGGAGATGACCACCACCACCATGCAGTCTCTTGGGAGACCACTGCCATCCAAGTATGATAAAGAAAACTCGAAACACCAGGGGTTTGCCTCCTCCCTGTCTTGTACATCAACGGACCAGGAGCCTGCATCACCAACCAGACACAACATCACCCTGGCTGTGCCACACTAGTAAAAACATTTATTTAAAAAATGCTCATGCCGACCTATTGACCCTTTTAAAAATGTTTTTGCCATGTTACCGTAGCCACAAGTATTATTTCCAATGCTGGGACGACAAAGCAGTGTCTGGTTTTGAAAACGGATTTATCACAAGGATTGACTGACTGGACGTGGCGTATGATGACAGCAAAACAGAAATGCCTTTTGGGTCGCTTTGAACTGTATATCCATATGTAAAAAACAAGGGACTGCCACGGCACTAAAGTAAAAGTCTAAAACACGGTGAGGTTTTGATGGCCGCATATAATACAAAGCAAATACAAAACATTGGAAGGTAAAACAGCGCAAATTTAAAAAGCCTTCATCAGGCGCACAAATAAAACTTACTGGAGGGCGGACAAAAGTGGAATCCAAGTGTCAAAAACAAGGGACTGCCACGGCACTAAAGTAAAAGTCTAAAACACGGTGCGGTTTTGATGGCCGCGTATAATACAAAGCAAATACAAAACATTGGAACATTCCACTTTTGTCCGCCCTCCAGTAAGTTTTATTTGTGCGCCTGATGAAGGCTTTTTAGCCGAAAATTTGCGCTGTTTTACCTTCCAATGTTTTGTATTTGCTTTGTATTATACGCGGCCATCAAAACCTCACCGTGTTTTAGACTTTTACTTTAGTGCCGTGGCAGTCCCTTGTTTTTGACACTTGGATTCCACTTTTGTCCGCCCTCCAGTAAGTTTTATTTGTGCGCCTGATAAAGGCTTTTTAGCCGAAAATTTGCGCTGTTTTACCTTCCAATATTTTGTATTTGCTTTGTATTATACGCGGCCATCAAAACCGCACCGTGTTTTAGACTTTTATATCCATAGTCCTGAGAAACCTGCCTCAAGCAGCTCAACCTGTGACCCCGCTCTATTGGGGCATTCTTTGTAACTCTGTGTGGCGCAGTCATTATTGGCATGTCCTTTGTCAATTTTCTCTGAAGAGTCTGTGCCGCATTGAAAGAATAATCTTTCAAATACATGTAGGCTTCGATGCTCGCTCACTCTCGAATGGACGCGCAACCTGCTCCCAGCATACCACCCCCTTCAAAGAACCAAATACAAACATTCATGAACTAACCTTTGTGGTCGACAAAGCAACTAGAGGTCTGGTCTGCCACACTGTCTGTAGAATCATCGCCTCCATTGTAACTTTCACCTTCCATTGATGGTTGAGCATCTCAACACGATCCTAGCTGCCAGATCTGTCCCCACTGACAAAAATGAAAAATCCCATAATATTTACGGGGGGGGACGGGGGACGAAGGCACACCCGCTCAACCACCTTCCACCCCCGCCCCCCACCCCCACCCCCGACAAAATGTGAAACTTAGATTGCAAATGGTGCAATCTGGCATCACTGACACAACACAAGGACAGTCAACACTTGGGATCCTCCATCTCCTCGTGGTGATGTTTTCGTGCACCAAGTCCGTCATGCTGGCAAACCTCATCTTGTTTGGAGCGGATCTCTGACTTGGAGCAATCAGTGTCTCAGATCTGGAGTAAACTGTTTCCTTCGGGGATGGGGGGGGGGGGGGGGGGGGGGGGGGGGGGGGCATATATATACAAATGTACAGCGTTGTGTTTTCTGCAGGAAAGCATAATGCTTGTACATAGGTCAGTATCAACTGGTGAGTTTGTCACATGTATTCTCCCAGAATACTGAACTGCTGTCTAGTCCAGCATTTCAATACATATTCACTCAGTCTGCCAACTGCTTCAGCGATCTCCACCTTCATACTGGCCCTTTTTTCGTCCACCACATCTCCCATTGAACTGAAGGCGGCCCCTACTTGTGAACCATGGACCGACTGCGATCGGTGTCTCGGCAAAAGCGATGCCCTAGTCGTAATTTTGTTCTTTTTTAATCCAAAAACTTTTTTGGTTACAATAATTTTCCCCTGCTGAATTGCAGTTTCGGTCTGCGCGGAAATGCGCCGGAGAAGTGGATGCCCTGAGTTCAGGACCAAGCACTTTGATTTGGAGATTTTCTGTTTAAATGTTTTATTGTCCCCCACTCGACCTGTCATCAACCACTCATCGTACCATTCAGCGAGAGCATTCTCGAAAGGCCGGCTCCAGGATATATCACTGTTTGCTGGACATAGGGTTTCATTACAGCCTCTGCAGAATGACGTTCACCGAAATGGCGGTCGTTTCTTACTCATACGTATAGACGCGCAACCCTTGAAATATTCAGGTGCACTGCGCATCTGTTGGAGGGATTACGATAAATGTCTGGCGCTGTCTGTGTTCACATGAAGCGTCAGAAAACATATGAGATGTGCCTTTGTTTGCCACAACTGAAATAACGCCATAATGATGAATAGCCTTTTCTTCTAACTCCTTTTTTGACTCACATGCGAAGCAAAAGTGAGTCTATGTACTGAGCCGTGTCGTCCGTCCGTCCGTCCGTCCGTCCGGGCGTAAAAAACTTAAACGTTGGATTTTTCTCGGAGACTATTAAGTCTATCAACACCAAATGTGGCATGATGGTGTATGATGACAAGGCCTCAAAAAACATACATAGTGACTTGACCTTGCTTCAAGGTCAAGGTCACAAGAGCCATAAATGTGGTCTCAAAAACAGTCATTTTTCACATTTTCCCAATTTTCTCCCACGTTATTGAGAATGGCGACCTTAGCTACAAGTGGTATATAGGTCAAAGCAAGCCCTATCTTTTGATACCAGTTTGGTTGACCTTGCTTCAAGGTCAAGGTCACAGGAGCTCTTCAAAGTTGGATTGTATACATATTTTGAAGTGACCTTGACCTGAACTATGGAAGATAACTGTTTCAAACTTAATAATTATGTGGGGCACATGTTATACTTTCATCATAAGACACATTTGTTTACATATCATCAAGGTCAAGGTCACTTTGACCCTTATGAAATGTGACCAAAATGGGGTAGTGAACCACTAAAAGTGACTATATCTCATGGTAGAAAGTGCCAATAAGCACCATTGTGCTTCCTATGTCTTGAATTAACAGCTTTGTGTTGCATGACCTTGAATGACCTTGACCTTGGGTCAAGGTCACATGTATTTTGGTAGGAAAAATGTGTAAAGCATTTCTTAGTGTATGATGTCATTGGTAGGTTTAGTTGTTTGACCTTGACCTTGAAGGTCACCTGATGGTCAAGGTCATATAAAGGTCAAGGTCAAGCATGTGAGTCGTATGGGCTTTGCCCTTCTTGTTCATACTAGCAATGAAACTTGTCGGTCGTTTCTGTGTTCCGACTGAGGATACAGAATCGGTAGAAATGTTGTTATAATTTAGCAACTACTGCGGATTTTCTTACCTCTGACCTCACGCGACTTTGGCCTCGAAAAGTGTCACAAAGAGGAACGTGATGTGGTCGGCCTATCACCTCAGCTTCCCTCCCCCTTTTCTCTCTCCTTACCCCCCACCCTCCACCCCCCCTCCCTGAACTGCTTCCCTCCTTCCCCGGTTGACCACCTTCACCCTTCTTACTTTCACATGTCCGTGTGTGTGTGTGTGTATGTGTGTGCGTGTGTGTGTGTGTGAGTGCGTGTGTGAGTGTATGTGTGTGTGTGAGTGTATGTGTGTGTGTGTGTGTGTGTGTGTGTGTGTGTGTGTGTGCGCGTGCGAGTGTGTGTGTGTGTGTGTGTGTGTGTGTGTGTGTGTGTGTGTGTGTGTGTGTGTGTGTGAGCGAGTGTGTGTCTGTGTGTGTGTGTGTGCGTGTGTGTGTGTGTGAGTGTGTGTGTGAGTGTATGTGCGTGTGTGTGTGTGTGTGTGTGTGTGTGTGTGTGTGTGTGTGTGTGTGTGTGTGTGTGAGCGAGTGTGTGTGCGTGTGTGTGTGTGTGTGAGTGTGTGTGTGAGATTGTATGTGTGTGTGTGCGTGTGTGTGTGTGTGTGTGTGTGTGTGTGTGTGTGTGTGTGTGTGTGTTTGTGTGTGTGTGTTGTGTGTGTTGTGTGTGTGTGTGTGTGTGTTGTGTGTGTGTGTGTGTGTGTGTGTGTGTGTGTGTGTGTGTGAGAGAGAGAGAGAGAGAGAGAGAGAGAGAGAGGTATTGCTGCGTGTATTACAATGATTCATTTCACCAACCATCTCCACAACAGTTCATTGGGTCCACTAACTTTCGGTCTACAATTACAAAGTGACAGGCCAGTTACGTGGCTGCTGACAGTTGTCAATGACAGGACACCTGCGCATCCCAGACCTCGGTGTGGCTGACATCCTGCTCTTGGCTTAGTTGCCTGGAGTCAGACAGCACGCTTGTTTCGTTGGAAATGTTCGGAAGTAAACATTGTTAACTTTTAGTCAAAGATGCTTTATTTGACGCAATTCCTAATTTTGCTATTTCCCCATCTCTGCTCACTCGTCTCCTTTTCCACAAAGTCATTATGTCCACAGTCGCCTAGAAATATGTTTATTCGGTCATTAAACAACAGAGGGGTGTTTTTGTTTGAAATGGAGCTAGTGACTTTTGAATCATGGTTACCATGACAACAACTTTCTTGATTTCTATATTCTTAACATTTTCCCCAATTTTTTTAGGGGTACTTGTTGTTGAAAACTTAAAACAAGTGTCAAAGGGCATTCCTCAGGGGGGCCTAATTTGAGAGGGAAACGTAGCCTTTATCGGCTTATCAGTTTATGTAATAAACATGATGGAAAGTTCAGGAAGCTCCTTTCAGGACAACATTTTGGTTTTTGTCACGTCACAAACGTTGAACCAACACTCAGTCTCACAAGGGAAGGTGCGTCATAGATACTCACCTTATAATTATATTCATACTCATTCACGCACACACAAAGTTACAACACATTGTAATACACAAAAGGAAGGTGCGTCATAGATACTCACCTTATAATTATATTCATACTCATTCACGCACACACAAAGTTACAACACATTGTAATACACAAGGGAAGGTGCGTCATAGATACTCACCTTATAATTATATTCATACTCATTCACGCACACACAAAGTTACAACACATTGTAATACACAAGGGAAGGTGCGTCATAGATACTCACCTTATAATTATATTCATACTCATTCACGCACACACAAAGTTACAACACATTGTAATACACAAAAGGAAGGTGCGTCATAGATACTCACCTTATAATTATATTCATACTCATTCACGCACACACAAGGTTACAACACACTGTCACATTACACAGAGGGAAGGTGCGTCATAGGATTCTTCTTCTACATTGTCATTCATACTCATTCACGCACACACAGTTACAACACACAGGGTTACAACACACAGTGTTACAACCAACACTCTCACAGTTACACGGAGGGAACGGTGCATCATAGATACTCACCTTGTTCATTCATACTCATTCACGCACACACAGGGTTCATTCATACTCATTGACGCACACACAGGGTTACAACCAACACTCTCACAGTTACACAGAGGGGAAGGAGCATCATAGGCGTTCTTCTTCTACATGTGCATTCATACTCATTGACGCACACACAGGGTTACAACCAACACTCTCACAGTTACACAGAGGGGAAGGAGCATCATAGGTGTTCTTCTTCTAAATGTGCATTCATACTCATTCACGCACACACAGGGTTACAACACACAGGGTTACAACACACAGGGTTACAACCAACACTCTCACAGTTACAGAGAGGGGAAGGAGCATCATAGATGTTCTTCTTCTACATGTGCATTCATACTCATTCACGCACACACAGGGTTACAACCAACACTCTCACAGTTACAGAGAGGGGAAGGAGCATCATAGGTGTTCTTCTTCTAAATGTGCATTCATACTCATTCACGCACACACAGGGTAGCAGCCGACAAGGAATTGTAAGAAATGGATAATCCAGTTTTATCCCATCCCAGGGATCGAACCACGTTACTGCGCCTCGATCCAGTAATATCTCCTCATTCATGAGTACATAGTCAGCTCCGCAATTTGTGCTCGCCTATTGGAATCCTGTCTTTTGACAGGCGGATTTAGGCAAGCAAGCTTTCGTGTTTGATAATGTGCGGGAAGCAGTGCCATGGTTTACTGCTTAGGACGGGAGAAAACTGGATCATTAATTTATTTATTTAATTTTCGCAACGCCCTCTGGGCCTTTCAATTTGTGCGTATTGGTTTCACAAACGGTGTGCTTTACAAATGATCAAATACCTGATTGATGTGCCCTTGTCAGCTGATACGAAATGAATCAGAGTCGTCATACCCCACTTGTCACCTGTACTGCATTTGGCGCCTACCGAGTCAGAACAAAGTCTACTGTTGGACAAGCAACACTGGAGACAGAGCATCCAAAGAGAAAATGTTTGAATGACCGTTGTAAACGCTGCCGCGGGAATATGTTGCATCGTTAATCAAACAACATTGCTCGCACATTTCTGTCAAATGATAACAAGTGCTGTGGCATAGCGGCGCTAGATCCGAGACGAACCGTCTATTTGAGTTACTTTGGATAATGTTGTTTAAATAATTTTAAAACTGATTGATACTTTTAACACATTGCATCTAGTCGTAATCAAGGAACACACTTTTGGCGCTAATACGTCACGGCAATTTTTGTATCATTCGATCTTTTGACTGAATTCCACGTCACCTCCTGTAACCCTCGTTTCACTACACCACTGTATGATTTTAAGAACTTTGCAGCCGTAAAATATCTTAGACATGTGTTTTTACAAGCACTATGTAAGAAACGGTCACACTGTCGTAAATGTAGAAACCTCAAGACTGACAAAGTTGACGGAAGACGCTGTCCTTGAGATATAACGCTATTACTTCACAGCACTTATTGGTATCCACCAATACAAGTCCATAAGCGACGGGTTTTGTGTGTTTGTTTTTATCCTGATGCGACATTTTAGCGAGACTCACGGTACCAACGTACGGTAAGACAACTGAGTTATGAAGTAAATAACCGGAAAACAAATGTGTGTGTGTGTGTTTTTGTGTGTGTGTGTGTGTGTGTGTGTGTGTGTGTGTGTTAGGTGTGTGTGTGTGTGTGTGTGTGTGTGTGTGTGTGTGTGTGTGTGTGTGTGTGTGTGTGTGTGTGTGTGTGTGTGTGTGTGTGTGTGTAGGAATCGTTCAAACCGACTGTGCATCGAATGCTTACAGTTCCAATACTCGTCATGGACGGCCTCTTCCACATCTAAGTTCCACCGTAAGTGACTTTTGCTGCATGAGACGCACACAGTTCATGTGCCCAGTGACCCACTAAGAATGCATCATGCGTTGTGTGCCGATTCCCATTTGCTCTGTTGAACACTCCACCCACCCAGTAAATAGCCACACTTAAGTTTACCAAGGTGTTCCTCTGTCTCCCTGTCAACGACCCCGGGAACCACACGAACTTTCTCTGTCGTTAGTAACCCTTCCCGTGGCGTTGCGTTTTGTACACGCAACGAGAAATCCATAAAAGAACACATGCGGCCATAGCCAGCCATTTCGCCTCCAGCACTCCTCCTGGACAGATTCCTCTCTGCTCTACCCCTTGGAGCGTCCATCAGCTATACCACAGTGTTCATACATGCGAACCATTCATTTGATATGCTCTACCCCCTTTTTGTGTGTGTTCTGACTTATTTTTAAGAAATGTGTGACGGCAAAACCTTGTCAGTCTTTACCTGAGTTTTGGCTGTTTTCTTACATTCTCATTCCTTTTTTTTTTAAACACAGCCCAACAAGAACACCAAGACGGAAGTCGTGTTTCAGTTGGGAAGTCAGAAACATGGATGCGCGAACCAAAGTGAGTCTGTTAACATAATGTCCTCACAAAAACGGACGACATTCTCTCGACAAGTGGAAAACAACTCCGATCCAGCCTCACCATTCGTTCGTCAAGTAGAAAATGCGGCCAATGACAATGTTTGCACTGTGGGACAGCGGAACGTTGGGGTAGCAAATGCCCCGAAGTTTGATTGACGCGTTCATGAATAAATAATAGAAGATTCTTGCAAGAGCACGACAGCCGAGGGACTAGTGATCTTGGCTGCTCCCGCTTGGGGAAACAATGGTTTCGCCTGCACAAAGAAACAAAGGAAAATGCAACATAAAAGCAAGGGCGAGGAGACGCCGAAGAAAATGTTTGTGCTAGGTGATCTGGAAACGCTTAAGATCAAATTTCGACACCGTACTGAAATTCCACGGTGGTTATCACTCTGCCGAGAATCAATCATTAGAGGATGCTGCTGTTGTCAGTTCATGCCGCATGTGCATTACCGATGCAGACATGAATTCATGTTTGTGTATGCACGCATATATGCCAGCATGAGCCAAGAATGCGTGCGCCTCTATGCTTGTGTGTATGTCCATGCGCGCGCGTATGTGTGTTTGTGTGTTTGTGTGTGTGTGTGTGTGTGTGTGCGTGTATATGTGTCTGTGTGCGTGTATATATATATATGTGTGTGTGTATGTGTATGTGTATGTGTGTGTGTGTGTGTGTGTGAACCTTTTTGTAATCTCACGCGTGAACTATCACATGTCCTTGTTCTACGGTCTTCCTACAAAGGCATTTGTTCGCCTTCAGCGGGTACAGAATATCTGGGTATGTCAAAGGATCCTATGCCATCAATGCATCATTCCAGTGCTGTGACATCAGCATATACTACGGACTTAGAAAATAACCAATGAAAAATATACATTTTCACGTATAAATTCTTCAGAGATAGGATTTGTGTACCAAGCTACTTCCGGAACTCCCTGGCAGAATATAGCTCCAGGGAGTACAAACATGAGCTGCTGGCGTGTCCTCGGAGAAATTACAAGACTGTTGGCTTTCTGGTGCTCTGTACCCCGACTGTGAAACAGTCTGCCTTTGGAAAATGTTCGAGCAGAAACCTTGTCAATCCTAAAGTCGCGATCTAAGACCTGCTCTTTCAATCTGACATTTCAAAAAGGATTCTGGCATTGGCGTTGCACAGACTGCGTGACACATGTGCGCCGAGTGCATTTGTGTCTCTGATTAAGTAGTCATGCTTGAGAGCTCGACTGATGGGGGCTGAGAGCTGCAATGACAGGTCAACAGAGCACTGCGCTGCACCTGCCAGAGACCTTGCACCAATGGTTCCGGTACCTGCCTCAGCTCTGGATGACGCAGCGCCACTCAACGTCAATCTCTGGCTGCCCTTCATCCGACATGTCGTTCAACCATGGAACGTCAGTCTCTGGCTGCCCTTCACCCAGCAATTTGCTGGAATATTCAGGCAAGGAAAATAGTGTGAGGGAAGAACACATTCCTGCCGAGCGCACAAAACCACGAGCACCCACCGTGGGTGACAGTGGGAAAGTACCAACCCACTGTGCCAGGTGGCCGAGGATGTAAGACCCTGCGATGCATTCTGGTGGCACAAAGTGCTGTTTGGGGCGTCTCAGGACACGGGGACTGAAGACATCCAAGGTTCCCAGCGAGCATGGGCCAAAGCTGATGAAAAAAGCATGAAAGCAGTTTCACTTGTGTCTCTCTTTCACAAACTTTCAGCTCTGCAGTAGATCAAATAAAATATTCAGTTTTGCTACTTCCCGGCAGGCGTGAAAAGACACAAGTAGCAAAAGTGCGGATGGTGATTGAGGGAATGGGGAAAAGATGAATGGGTGTGAGAGTTGAAGGAAGAGCTAAAGTGTAAAGCGGTTTGAGCACCGATCAATGGTGGAAAGTCGCTATATAAAATCACACCTTTACATTTTTTTAAGCTATGGATGGCTTAAAGGAGTTGGGTTCCGGAAAGACGTCTAAGAACAGAAAGACCCAGATAGGAGCAGGTGTTCTGACAACTACATGTACAACTGATTAGAAACGGCAACAAGGAAGGACTGGAAGTGAGATGTATGCATATGTTTGTATGTAAGGATGGAATGGCAACATCAGATAATGAAAGGAGGGACCGGTGTAAATCGTTAGAGTGACATTTCAGTGTCTTGAGAATGTTTGGGAAAGGAGAGGGGATGAAAACCACGATGTGAAGAAAGAGAATGTAATCAAATTGTATTTAAGGCAGTTTTGCTTATATATGATATGGCCTCAGTGCGTTAACGTTGCTTTAAAGAGTCCACGGCAAGACTGGGCGACCTGGTGGTAAACATGTTGAACTGCGCAAGTTGTTTAGAAGACGGTATCGAAAGGTCACCACCACAATAAGGAAACAAATACAATAAAGCGTGTACAAGCCAAGAACAAGGGAAGAACAAGGGCTAATTGTCTAGAAACGAAACAAGGCAGCAGGCTGTTGGCGAAGCCATTGTCGTCAACCAGTACCGTAAAAGGATGTTCCATAATGAACGAACAGACCAGCTGGGGAGCGGAGGGGCTCATCAGAACAGAAGAGCTCTTCACCGCCGGAATCACAGACGTAGAGTGGGTGTCCAGACACGCGAATTTCTCACAATAGGCAGCGTTCTGGTGGTCGGGTCTGTGTAAGACTACCTCCAGTGCGTAAAAAAAATAATGGAGTGTTTTTATACGACTTGCGTGGAAAGTTAAACAACCGAATCAGAAAATGGACATTACGGAGGAAGGAAAAAAGGTTACAAACATTTGTCTTCATACAGAACTAACTACCTACCATTGAAAAAATGTTGTTTGCTGGTGCAACGAATGCACATTTTGTTTTCTGGTCCCGCTGGAATTGTATGACGTTTACTGAAAAACATTGCTGCGTGCCGTCCTCATTATTCTGAGTTAGAAACAAACTGTCTTCAATTAAACATCCCAGGACCAGCCAAAGCTTATGTGAGTTCGTCATCACGGGATTTATCTCCTGCTTTGCTGACACTGTACTCCTGAGAAAACAAAGGATTTTGCAACACAGGAAGGAATTTCTCTGTTGATGGATGTCGATGGATGTCGATATTATTATTAAAAAGAGAGGAAGAAAAGGTTAATCGACGGCCTTTTAATAAATGAATGCCTACCCATTCTCTGACATTATTTCATCTTTCGTTCATCGTTTAACGATATGCTTAGGGTTTTATGCAATGTTTGCTAAGTGCATTTCTGTGCGGAAAACAAGTGGTCGTGCTTCAAAAAAACACACACTTTTGTTGAGTAATTCAAAGGATTGAAGATGCCAACGCCCAACGTTGCAGTGCGACCCTCGAAATGTCGTCATGCATCGTTCCTAGTTGCCCTATGCAATAGTAGCGGCCTAAAGAGGATAAGTGCCACCTCCTAAATCTTTGGGTAGAACACCTCTAGGCTGAGGAAAGAAAGAAAACATTCAGACTAACCTATGTTGTCACTTAAATAAATTAATGTATAAGATTGAATACAACGAGTAGCACGAATAATATTGATTACTGGAATCGTAACAACAGCAGCAATTATTAAAAAAAATAATAATATCTTTTTTCTGTCGCAGATACGATTTGAAACAGGCAAATGGTGCAAACTCGTTGTGGCCGACTTCTCGAGAACTGACTCGAGTGCACATCCATGCGTATTTTAAGGTAAGCCTGCGTGTGTATTCTAGTTTGATATCATGTATGCATGTATGTACTGTACTTAATGTATGTTCACTTTTACGGCGCAACATTTTCCCGATGTTCAAGCACGGTTTGTGCTACATCAATGATGTCCACAGCTGGAACAGATGGACTTTGGGGCCCACTCTGAAGGTCGTCAGGGAAATCGAACTCATATCCATCAGTCTATCAGTCTATCTGTCTGTCTGTCTGTCTGTCTGTCTGTCTGTCTGTCTGTCTGTCTGTCTGTCTGTCTGTCTGTCTGTCTGTCTGTCTGTCTGTCTGTCTGTCTGTCTGTCTGTCTGTCTGTCTGTCTGTCTGTCTGTCTGTCTGTCTGTCTGTCTGTCTGTCTGTCTGTCTGTCTGTCTGTCTGTCTGTCTGTCTGTCTGTCTGTCTGACTGTCTGTCTGTCTGTCTGTCTGTCTGTCTGTCTGTCTGTCTGTCTGACTGTCTGTCTGTCTGTCTGTCTGACTGTCTGTCTGTCTGTCTGCCTGCCTGCCTGCCTGCCTGCCTGCCTGCCTTCCTTCCTGCCTGCCTGCCTGTCTGTCTGTCTGTCTGTCTGTCTGTCTGTCTGTCTGTCTGTCTGTCTGTCTGTCTGTCTGTCTGTCTGTCTGTCTGTCTGTGTGTGTGTGTGTGTCCTTCTGTCTGTCTGTCTGTGTGTCTGTCTGTCTGTCTGTGCGTATGTATGTATGTATGTATTTATGTATGCATGTATGTATGCATGTATGTATCTCTCTGTCTCTCTCTGTCTCACTGTCTCTATCTGTCTCTCTCTGTCTCACTGTCTCTCTCTGTCTCTCTCTCTCTCTCTCTCTCTCTCTCTCTTTCTCTCTCTCCCTCCCTCTCTCTCTCTCTCTCTCTCTCTCTCTCTCCCTCCATTCCCGTTAGGTGGACTCTATCCCATCGACTTGCTT
>JAWQFJ010007765.1:0-2500 GCA_034096865.1 Theodoxus fluviatilis
AAAGTATCGGAGTGAGTCATCTTAGTGTATATAGGATCTTTGGTAATACTAACCTAAGGAAATATTGTTTCAGTAATCGTGTTGCTCACCTGTGGAATAACCTTCCGTTTCGGCTTAAGACTGCACCAACTACTAACAGTTTCAAAAACCAACTGGACAAGGATCCTACTTTTAAGTCGTTATTTAGAAGAGTCTACGATGAGTGACATTGTCGAAATAAGAAATTGCACTATGACCCTACATAAGGCAACACATTACGATGGGGCGTTTAAAAGGCTTCATGGCCTATATCTAAGCCTCTCATACTACTACTACTACTACAGTAGTCGCCGCTTATTAAAAACACATTGGGACCGAGAAAAGTGTTTTTAATAAGCGGCGTTTTTATTAACCGATTGCGTGTTGAACATGTCCATCAGTAACGATGTAAATCCGGACCGGACCAACTGTATTTAATAAACGGCTGTTTTTATTAACCGCGTTTTTTATAAGCGGCGACTACTGTACTACTAAAATTCACTATCATCGAGTGGATGAGTGATCAACTTGCCCGCACGGCCTAACCATGGATCCAATATGATGTAATGTCCATGGTCTAACTTGTAAGATCGGGTCGATGATGACAAGAAAATGGCATTAAAACACACAAAAAGTTTCATTACAACTAAAATCACCGATTATATTAATAACTGACCATTTTTACACTTACAGCTAGTACTCAAACTTTACAACGCAAACAAAACACACCTGCGGGGAGTGTCGTGGCCTCGCATCAAAACTCAATGCACGAGTGATCGTTTCACTATCTGATCCGACATGGTATTCCAGCAAACAAGCAACTACTGCAACTTTATGAAGTTATTGAAATCTCAAAGTGTGATGTCAGACATCGATTGACCGATCGTTCGACTGCAGCTGCCGAATCAAGCGTAAGCGCTGCTCCCAAGCTCGTTTAAGTTGCTTGTGATCGTTTCGCTATCTAATCCGACAATAATTACTAAACATTGATATCAAAAGCATTATTCAAAAGTTTTGGCGGGTGGTCTACCCCGCACAGCTAAAAACTACGGTTAATATCATCTCCACAAGCCGAACTACGTGAAGTTATTATACATTACGCCGAGTGCGCGCAAGTTGATCGACTCGATGATAGTGAATTTTCGGTCCTCGCCAGACGTACCAGGGAAACGAAATTGTCAATTCAAACTAGAACTAAACAGTTATCTGCTGCTACTCATTCGAGCTTTACACGAAACATTATATCACACTAGCTCGATCGTCTGCTGGCGTAGGTACTATGGTTCGATCGCGTTCGTCTGCTAGCCAGCTAAGTACGTGATGTTTGTTTACTTATCTTCTGTGGGTTTTGTGCAGAAAGTATACGTTAAAACAGTCTAATATGACTATTTTCGATTAGTTTTTAATCTAATTAATCTTTTTGCATGCTTTACTGTCATCCTTTTGCCACGATCTAGCGATCATCCCATGAGCTTCTATTTTTACCAGTCTACCGGAACTAGTGGAAGTAAAGGGACGTTATTCACGCAGCGGCCATTTTGAAATCGAAAACGAGACTAAGTCCGCAAATTTAATGGCGTCCAGCGTCTATGGCGAAACCGAAGGCTTCATCATCACATAGACACTGCTGTGTTCCTTATTGCGAGAACGATGATCGATATGACGGGAACTCCAGACTGTCCTTTTTCAAATTCCCCACAGACAAGAAGCAGAAGAAACTATGGATCTGGAAGATTCGGCGTGATCCTGGCAAAACATTCAAGGCAACAAGAGCTTAGATTTAGGTCTTGTAAAAGCAAAAAAAAAGTTAAATCATCTAACCAGAGCATTCAAGATCCTCATAAAAACACCATATTTGTCATATCTTTTCATCAACTCAACTACACTTCTTACGAAATAAAGTCATTTCTACAACTTGAGATACGAATAAAAGCGACAAGGCTTCAGATAGTGCCTCACGAGGAGCGCACATGTTTGTGATGTAAAACGTGACCTCCATTACAGTATTACATTACGAGTGATCTTATCCGATACCAGTTGATGTTTTACCCCTCTGCTAAGATTATAATACAACCTTAGGAATATTTGTGTTGGACCTTTTACTGGTGAACGTATTTCATAGCATCAGACAATACTAGCATTGTACACGATGTCAACAGCAGGCAGGTTCGAGGACAACAATGTATTTATAATCTATCCTGGTGCCGCTGAGGTCCGCGCGTCAGCTATAAATAGAAGTGCGCGAAGCTTGGATTTGTAAAATGTATTTCACGACCTATTGACGCAATCAACATACAGCTTTGATAAATTAAGACAGCCCATGGTTATATTAGCGTTATAAATTAACATATAGGCTTACTGACCTTATTTCAAGAAACACCATTCATAATGATCAACACTACGAACCAAGCAGACGAACACGATCGAACCGTAGCCACTACGCCAGCAGACGATCGAGATAACTAAATGTTTCATGTAAAAC
>JAWQFJ010007765.1:7500-12500 GCA_034096865.1 Theodoxus fluviatilis
AGAGAGAGAGAGAGAGGGAGAGAGAGAGAGAGAGAGAGAGAGAGAGAGAGAGAGAGAGGGAGGGAGGGAGGGAGGGAGGGAGGGAGAGAGAGAGAGAGAGAGAGAGAGAGAGAGAGAGAGAGAGAGAGAGAGAGAGAGAGATGGTACGTAATCGGAAAGGCAGAGAAGAATGACAATTCGCTGAACAAACGAATACCATCCTCCGTCAGTGCTAGATTTTATATCTGGCGGGGCGAAACTTGCATACGGCTGGTATAATTATGATGACATCGCTCACTCTAACTTTACCCAAACGTAGCCTGCCTTCCCACGCGAATGAACGCAGAAATCACGTTCGGTCATTGGTGTGTAAGAGGGTGAGAATAGGATTAGAGACTTGTCCAGACCTCTGTAGTTCAACGTGCTGTCTCTCATCTGTTCTCATACTTGTGTGAGTTGATTGTAACTGCAGAGATACGTGAGAAGGCGTGTTTCTCTCACACTCTGTTGCTGACTTTGATATATGATGTTCACGCAGACTTGCTTTCTTATCTGACACTATCTCAGTATTTGCGTGCGTGATAGCACATCGAAATTTACCATTTATTCATCTAATGTACCATGTACTGTTTGTAATATTGAATATAAACCTAGTGTTTATCCTTATCAATCATCCCATATATGGTAACCTGCACTCCATGAGTTGTAAACGGTAATATTAAAAGAAAACGATAAATAAGTACCTGATTTAATTCAATTGGCGCCGTAAATACTTCACTAGCCATTCATTTATACACGAATCTCTTTTGGAAGTCATTCAATGGCGCAGAATGTACTTTGACTAACACACTTTCCAACGGAGTGAAGTTTGTCATATGGGACTGTTAATTTAAGACTCAACTAGTTGTTAGAAGCTGTTATGTCAGCACAATTTTGCCTTTACTGGGAACCACAGGCCCAAGTTTTGAGTTAGAAATTCCGTCTGCTCTTGCAGACGGAATTTCTCACTCAAAACTTGGACCTGTGTTTCCCAGTGAAGGCAAAATGAGAACCACAGGTCCAAGCATACCAGATAGTCAAAGACCTTACAGCGACCAAACAAGGGCGGGTCAACACCATACAAGACAAGAGCGGGATTTGTCTCACAGAAGAACGCGAAATCATAAAACGCTGGACTGAGTACTGCTCTCAGCTGTACCACTATGACACCAAAGGAGATCCTAAAGTACTGAACTGTCCTCAGACTACCGACAAGGACAACTACTCAATTCTTCGAGAAGAGGTGGAGACAGCGGTTAAGTCCCTCAAGAAAGGTAAGACAGCTGGGGTTGACAACATTCCAGGGGAACTCATCCAGGCAGGAGGCGCCGCAATGATCGATGCACTCACAAAGATCTGCAATAAGATCTGGCAGGCGGGAGATTGGCCAACCCCGTGGACACATTCCCTAGTGATTACATTGCCCAAGAAAGGAAACCTGCAAATGTGCCAGAACTACTGCACAATCAGCCTCATCAGCCATCCCAGCAAGGTCATGCTGAAAGTACTGCTGAACAGATTAAAACATCAGGCAGAGAAAATCATTGCTGAAGAGCAGACAGGTTTCAGACCAGGTAGGAGCACCACCGAACAGATCTTCAATCTGAGAGTCCTGTGTGAGAAACATCTACAACACCAACAAGATCTGTACCATGTCTTTATAGACTTTAAGAAATCATTTGACAAGAGTTTGGCATGCTGCGCTGTGGGCCACAATGAAAAGCTACATCAGCTCCAAAATCATCAAAGTCGTCGAACATCTCTATGACAGAGCGACCAGCGCAGTCCTGTTCAATGGTACCACAGGCGAATGGTTCAGGACAACGGTCGGAATCAGACAGGGCTGTCTACTCCCCCCCACACTCTTCAACCTCTTCCTCGAAAGGATAATGACTGATGCCCTAGCAGACCACGAAGGATTAATCAACATCTGTGGCAGGAAGATCACCAACTTACGTTCTGCTGATGACATTGATGGATTAGCAGGAAGTGAAGAGGATCTGACTAGTCTTGTCGAGCACCTGGACAAGACCTCACAGGCATATGGCATGGAGATCAGCGCCGAGAAGACCAAGGTGATGACGAACAATCCTCCGGTCTTCAAAATGGAAATCAAAGTGAAGGGCCAAAAACTTGAAGCTGTGAACAACTTCAAATACCTGGGATCTATTGTGACTGATGAGGGGTCCAAACCAGAGATACTGTCCAGGATAGCACAAACAACAGCAGCATTAGCAAAGTTGAAGCCAATATGGCGTGACAGAAATATTACTCTCGCGTCGAAGATCAGGCTCATGCGCACGCTGGCCATCTCCGTATTCTTGTATGCATGCGAGTCCTGGACACTCACATCTGAACTACAGAGACGGATACAAGCCCTGGAAATGAGATGCTACCGCAAGATTCTGAACATCTCATATAAAGACCATGTCACGAATGAGGAAGTCAGCAACAGGATCTGATCAGGAGATCATTTGGACAGTACGAAGACCTGCTCTCAATCGTGAAAAGCAGAAAGCTGAAGTGGTACGGTCACGTTTCAAGAGGCAGTGGGCTGGCCAAGACCATCCTGCTAGGTACCGTACCAGGTGGGAGAAGGAGAGGCAGGCAGAGAAAGAGGTGGGATGACAACATCAAAGAGTGGACAGGCTTGACCTTTGCTGACTCACAGCGAGCCACAGAGGTTAGAGATCGATGGAGGAAGATTGTCCGAAAGTCATCAGTGGTGCCTTAACAACCCTGAGGTTAAAATACTGAACTGAACTCAACTGCTCTTGCTGAGGTCCGCATAGAGGTTATTTAAAGCCAGAGCAGTGCGAAGGCGAGAGAGGAGACGTAGAGGTCAGCCCAGCAGGCGGTGGCCATGTACTGCACCGTTGCTATGGATAAAGACTGAGAAATGTGATATCACGCCTTCTTGTCTGCTGACCCCTTGGAGGGAGTGAAGGGAGAGGGACAAGTACACCGTCTCTATACTCCCTGTCTGCTCGAGGCAGGTCACACCCCACCCGTGCTGCCACCATGCTTCATGTGTAAGGAAAATAGTTGCAGGCTGAGTTGCTTCATACTGAGCGATTGGATATTTTTTTAACTTGAGGCGCATATATATGGCATTTTGCGTAACTGTTATGATCATCTGTCTCTTTTAGCAAAGGACGCCCTCGCACTTGCAGTGGACTTCTTTATCTAGTCCTGTCTCTTGGGGCACTTGTCGGAGCTCTCCCCTACACGAATTGTTTTTCCTCCCCAAAGTGAGGGAGTTTTGCCTTGAGGTGTGTGGCGTCCCCTGTCGTAGAGGGGAGGTCTTGGCCGGACTCCCGTGACCCAGTTTTTCCAGCGAGATCGGCACTGATGTTTTCAGTATGTGCAATGCGGGGAATGGTGGGTGGTGACTGCCTGGAGACTACAGGGAGTCTTTGCCCGACTGTCCAGCCTGCCTGACAGATAGGTCCGCAAAGCGCTGTTCTGCCCTAGCAGAGCCCTCGTTCCAGTTTGAACAGTTTCTTCCCTGACGTGGGGACCTTCCTCTCTGTTCAGTTTGGACACGAGTTCAGCTGCCCTCTGCCGCAGCTTCGCTAGCGGGAGGCGATCAATACTGAAACCATTTCAGCTGAGCTGAGACACTCTCTGCAAACTTGAGGCGTCCTGAGAATCTCGTCTCAGTTCCATTTCGCTCCCGATCCCACTCGCTCTTCTTCCATGGATCACACTGCCACAGGCAGAGCCGTGACTGAAGCCACCTCTGCCACTTCTGCCGCGACTTGTACACGTACTGCCCCTGACTTGGCGCTAGCGTCCCCGTCCTTCTCTTGGTCCAGGCCTTCCCTGCAGCCCCTGTGCCACAGTGAGTAGCCAGCGGACTGAAAACATTGGACTTAGATCTCATGATTATTCCGTCGCACCACGAGGCAGGGAAGCAGGGGGGAGGGGGGTACTGGAGGGAGAGAGAGAGGGAGAGAGAGAGAGAGAGAGAGAGGGGGGGTACTAGAGAGAGAGAGAGAGAGAGAGAGAGAGAGAGAGAGAGAGAGGGGGGGGGGTACTAGAGAGAGAGAGGGAGAGAGAGAGAGAGAGAGGGGGGGGGGTACTAGAGAGAGAGAGAGAGAGAGAGAGAGAGAGAGGGGGGGGTACTAGAGAGAGAGAGAGAGAGAGAGAGAGAGAGAGAGAGAGGGGGGGGGTACTAGAGAGAGAGAGAGAGAGAGAGGGGGGGGGTACTAGAGAGAGAGAGAGAGAGAGAGAGAGAGAGAGAGGGGGGGTACTAGAGAGAGAGAGAGAGAGAGAGAGAGAGAGAGGGGGGGGTACTAGAGAGAGAGAGAGAGAGAGAGAGAGAGAGGGGGGGGGGTACTAGAGAGAGAGAGAGAGAGAGAGAGAGGGGGGGGGGGTACTAGAGAGAGAGAGAGAGAGAGAGAGGGGGGGTACTAGAGAGAGAGAGAGAGAGAGAGGGGGGGGTACTAGAGAGAGAGAGAGAGAGAGAGAGAGAGAGAAGAGAGAGAGGGGGGGGGTACTAGAGAGAGAGAGAGAGAGAGAGAGGGGGGGGGAGAGAGAGAGAGAGAGAGAGAGAGAGAGAGAGGGGGTACTAGAGAGAGAGAGAGAGGAGAGAGAGAGAGAGAGAGAGAGGGGGGGGGTACTAGAGAGAGAGAGAGAGAGAGAGGGGGGGTACTAGAGAGAGAGAGAGAGAGAGAGAGAGGGGGGTACTAGAGAGAGAGAGAGAGAGAGAGAGAGAGAGGGGGGGGTACTAGAGAGAGAGAGAAAGAGAGAGAGAGAGAGGAGGGGGGGTACTAGAGAGAGAGAGAGAGAGAGAGGTACTAGAGAGAGAGAGAGAGAGAGAGAGGGGGGGGGTACTAGAGAGAGAGAGAGAGAGAGAGAGAGAGAGAGAGAGAGGGGGGTACTAGAGAGAGAGAGAGAGAGAGAGAGAGAGAGAGAGGGGGGTACTAGAGGAGAGAGAGAGAGAGAGGAGAGAGAGAGAGAGAGGGGGGGGGGTACTA
>JAWQFJ010007766.1:0-18045 GCA_034096865.1 Theodoxus fluviatilis
CCATCCATCTTTCATTGAATGTCAATATACTTAACTAAGGTAGTTGGTTTGCATGTCGCTGTTTGACATAGGCCTACAAGCTGTTGTATAATTTTCTGCTATACTGAACAACTGGAGTGAGTCTTAATAACAGAATAACCAAGGGTTCTAGTTTTTTAAGTCGGCATAAAAAGTATGTATGCTGTGGTCTGCGTGAAACATAACTCCTTTTCTGTTTGCAGACATGACTCAAGCAATGCCTCAGCATCCACATCACGACCTGATGCACCAGATTCTTCTTTTGAGGACACGCTCCAGACGTTGCAGAATCTTGAAGGTCGCATGAACATAGCAAATGAGAGGTTACAAAGTTTCTGCAGCAAAAACTCAGTCCAAGAGACCATATCAAGAATGCTACATTGCCTTAATGCCGAACTGAAGCGGGTCAAGAAAGCGCTGTTGCTCTACTTTCATTTAATTAATTAAAGTACTAAAGTAAGAACTAAAGTACGCTTTGGTAGATCTGGAAGGACGTCCGAACGTTGGCGAAGAAAATCTAGAGCAAGAGCAAGCGTGTCGGGCGATGCATAGAAACTCTAAAGAGAAAATGACAGCTCAGCTACAAGCATCAGTGGAAAAGCTGATCGAATCTGCAAAATGCAAGCATAAAATTCAGGGCCTGATATTCGTTTGTGAGTATAATTTGCTTTTGTTTTGGAGTAAGTGCTGTGTGTGGAGTTCAAGAGACCGGTCCATCAAAACAAAGATGAGGATTTTCAACACCAATGTTAAATCTGTTCTGCTCTACGGCGCCGAAACATGGAGGACCACTGTAACCACAAACAAGAAGATCCAGACATTCATCAACTCTGCGCCGCATTCTACAGATACGATGGCCTGAAAAGATCAGCAACGAGGAGCTCTGGCAACGCACAAACCAACAATCAGCAGACCAAGAGATCATTCAAAGGCGCAGGAGATGGTTAGGGCACACATTACGCAAACCGGTCTCAAACACCACCAGACAGTCCCTTTCATGGAACCCACAAGGGAAGAAAAAGAGAGGTAGACCTCGCAACAGTTGGCGCCGAGACCTGGACGCCGATGTCAAGAGAACAGGCCACTCCTGGGGACAGTTGGAAAAGATCGCTCAGAACCGGGATGGCTGGAGAACCCTTGTTTGCGGCCTATGCCCAGGAGAGGTCAAAGGCGTAAGTAAGTAAGTAAGTAAGTAAGTAAGTAAATAAGTAAGTAAAGTAAAGTAAAGTAAAGTAAAGTAAAGTAAAGTAAGTAAGTTAAGTAAGTTAAGTAAGTTAGTAAGTAGGTAAGTAGCTGTGTGTGAATCTACGTTGAGAGGGAAGCAATATATTTTTGCAGCATACAGCATATTTCCTTCTGCAGCGAGTTAGATGTTTACACGTATCTGTCAAGGCTAAATGGGCATGGGTATATTTTTACAAACATTACTGAAGAACATAATGAGGTTAATAACTCGTATTTCTCCGCTGCCCTAACTTCAATACTCTCTTACTTCAAACTACATTCCACTGTGTCTAATCACACAAGTATGTGTTTCACTTCTTTTTCCCCCAACTAAAGTAAGTAGGCATGTTCAAATATTACAATAATTCATGTATTGGAGTATGTTAGTGATTTTAGGTTTAGTAAGCAATTAATTAAGAATAAAAAACTTGTTTTACTCAAATCATTCGAGTTGCCTCCCTTGATGATAGTCAACATACGTAGCAATGTGCACACACCACCACCTATTCCTTCTGCACATCTCTTGGTTGCACAATCTTCACACAAACACAATGCTGTTGAAATCATTCCCAGACTGAATCAATGGAATCAATGTCTCCTTCAAAATACATATCAGTGTCCAGAACCACTACTGTCAGTGTCACTTGTGTGGTCCATGTCTTCCTCCACCAACGCCGACTGTTTGTTCACACACCCAACACATGCACACAGTTGTGTGCATTGCAGAGAGTTGCGGTGGCAGCTGCTAATAAAATATAGTTTGCTGTATAGATTATCCATTTCTCTATTTGTTTGCCAAATTTCAGGTTAAACTAATGTTAAGATCATGGTTAATTTTGTTTCCAAAAAGATCGTTACTAGCATCCACTTTGGTAAGACGCCATTCTAAGATTATCGCCGAAAATCTGGTTAAAAAATAAAATACAACATTTGCGCACTCATTATCGCACTAAAACTTATGCGTATTTACCACTTTGTTCATTTTTGTACCTTAAATCTGTATTCTGGGGATTGTTTGAGCCTAAGATCATGTTCATTTGTTTTGATCATATACCTCCTACTGACTTTCTTTGGACATTATTTATTTTCCCTAGACTGCCCCTTTAACTTGGTTTCGTGCAACAAGCAACACTATTTTCCTCACATGATTATGGTGTAAATAGACCTCAAATGATCAATCAGGCAATCAATCAACTAGTTTTTACTAAAATGTAACGAAAGTATAACGTTCAACTTACTTGTACGAGTTTTTCTGGAGCTCAAGTCCCTGTCGATTTGCATTTTTAGACTTTGTCTTTCTGCACACAATACAGACAGGAGGCAGGGTATGCTCGCTCCTGGTAGTCGATTCTCGGCTGTTCTGTCTTTGTGGTCTCATTTTTTTCCTCGGTGAAACAGCTCCCGCAGCTTTGCCCTTCTCAAAGCGACGCTGCGCCTGTTCGATTCTTCGTAATCGTTTGTTTGTGAAACGATTGTAACATTACAGGTGAAAGCAACGCGTTTAACTTTCAGGCTTTATTTAGGTATGTTACAAACCGCGGAATCCACTCCCGTTTTGGAGGTCATAAAATTGAACCCCGGTTTTCGCTCATCGCAGAGGGTAGGTCACCAAATGCACGTTTTCTGATGAAATCGGAATAATTAAGTAGGGCACCTATTGTGATGCGCGTAGAAGCACATAGTTCTGTACCAAGAAAGGAGGAAAACGGCGGTAAGTCATAAAACAAGTATATCTGGCTAGTAGCATCACGCGCAAGTGGCGGGAGGGACGCGCGGAGCACGGTGGGGGGAGGGACGCGCGGAGCACGGCGGGAGGGGAGGGACGCGCGGAGCACGGCGGGAGGGGAGGGACGCGCGGAGCACGGCGGGAGGGAGGACGCACGAATCCAAACTCAGCGTTCCCCATCCCTGCTCTCATCACGGTTTTTACTACTCAGGGGAGGTGAGGAAACAAGGGGGGGGTTCGTCGATTGGCTGATGCTGCAAGTACTGTCTGGCCTGGAGTAGAGAATGCTGCTGAGCTTTGGCTAATACAGGGCCTAAACTGGCTCATGTCTACCGAGCTTCCTTGTATATGGGCCACTGGAGAGCCCGTGTTTGGGCATTGAATGGCAGGATGTGGTGAAGTAGGTGTGGGAGAGACTATTTGCCCGCGACTGGAGACCGGATTAGACTGCCCCCAAGTGCTATGAGGATGTGACCACGCGTAGTACTAGTATGATAAGGTTAACGCCGGTGATAAGTTTTCATAGGCTTAACAGCACTCGCCCTGTGTTGACTGACAACATTTGTTGGTTTGAAAAACCTGCCGGCATTGTGGGGGGTCTGTTGGCTCATGTGAGGAAAATTAATGAGATGATATTGAAAGGTGTGATTTGGTTCTGCTATTCTATATTGCATACTATCCCTTAACGTGGGTTTCACCACTCCTCCTCTGCAGCTTGCCACTCTCAATCACAACGGGACAGTGGGCAAACAACACAAAATCATCGACCAGCAAAATACAGACTCTTGGCTCATATTGTGTTTTCAAACATATACAGGGCCCAACTTTCGATGGGCCTTGTTTGCTTACACAGCCCTCCTTTATCACAGACTATTTGTTTTTTCTTCTTGAGCCAGAGGGTGAGTCCATGATGCTTTGACAAAGGAGACATGGCGAACAGCGATACTTTGCATTGCTTTGTTCGCCCCGTATATTACGGTCGCCCTATTGGGTTCTAACCCTAGACTCTGCAAAGAAACATGTCACATCACCTAGCAAAGAGAGACATCCTTGCGGTCAAACACAAAGGAACCATCCAGTTGCAATTCTGAATGAATAGGGTGGTAAGGCCTGTGTGGCTCGAGCATGTATCAAGACGATGAAAGCAGATGTAAAGGGCGGTGTCAGCATGTATCAAGACGATGAAAGCAGATGTAAAGGCCGGTGTCAACGTGTATCAAGACGATGACAGCAGATGTAAAGGGCGGTGTCAACATGTATCAACATGATGAAAGCAGATGTAAAGGCCGGTGTCAGCATGTGTCAACATGATGAAAGCAGATGTAAAGGCCGGTGTCAGCATGTGTCAATATGATGAAAGCAGATGTAAAGGCCGGTGTCAGCATGTGTCAATATGATGAAAGCAGATGTAAAGGCCGGTGTCAGCATGTGTCAATATGATGAAAGCAGATGTAAAGGGCGGTGTCAGCATGTATCAACACGATGAAAGCAGATGTAAAGGG
The DNA here is from genome assembly GCA_034096865.1 of Theodoxus fluviatilis. Lineage (NCBI taxonomy): Eukaryota > Metazoa > Mollusca > Gastropoda > Cycloneritida > Neritidae > Theodoxus > Theodoxus fluviatilis. The sequence continues at coordinate 4,471 of JAWQFJ010007766.1, forward strand.
CGGTGTCAGCATGTGTCAACATGATGAAAGCAGATGTAAAGGCCGGTGTCAGCATGTATCAACACGATGAAAGCAGATGTAAAGGCCGGTGTCAGCATGTATCAACATGATGAAAGCAGATGTAAAGGCCGGTGTCAGCATGTGTCAACATGATGAAAGCAGATGTAAAGGCCGGTGTCAGCATGTGTCAACATGATGAAAGCAGATGTAAAGGCCGGTGTCAGCATGTGTCAACATGATGAAAGCAGATGTAAAGGGCGGTGTCAGCATGTGTCAACATGATGAAAGCAGATGTAAAGGCCGGTGTCAGCATGTGTCAACACGATGAAAGCAGATGTAAAGGCCGGTGTCAGCATGTGTCAACACGATGAAAGCAGATGTAAAGGCCGGTGTCAGCATGTGTCAATATGATGAAAGCAGATGTAAAGGGCGGTGTCAGCATGTATCAACATGATGAAAGCAGATGTAAAGGCCGGTGTCAGCATGTATCAACACGATGAAAGCAGATGTAAAGGCCGGTGTCAGCATGTGTCAACACGATGAAAGCAGATGTAAAGGCCGGTGTCAGCATGTATCAACACGATGAAAGCAGATGTAAAGGCCGGTGTCAGCATGTGTCAATATGATGAAAGCAGATGTAAAGGCCGGTGTCAGCATGTATCAACACGATGAAAGCAGATGTAAAGGCCGGTGTCAGCATGTATCAACATGATGAAAGCAGATGTAAAGGCCGGTGTCAGCATGTGTCAACACGATGAAAGCAGATGTAAAGGCCGGTGTCAGCATGTGTCAACACGATGAAAGCAGATGTAAAGGCCGGTGTCAGCATGTGTCAATACGATGAAAGCAGATGTAAAGGCCGGTGTCAGCATGTGTCAACACGATGAAAGCAAATGTAAAGGCAGTCAAATGTTTGACACATGTTGACACCGGCCTACCATTTGCCAACTATAGGCAGGCTAAGCAACGCTCCCTTTACTGTGAACGAGTTCACCATAGTTTTCTTTCACAATTTTCCTCAGCCTGTTTCTTCATGAAATCAGGAACTTGCTGTGTCTGATTTAGAGGCCCCTGTGGGTCGGGGGTAAGAGTAGACCCACCACGTTTCCCTACGGGATTCGTAAAAGGCGAATGCTCTTACTCTTAATACTTTCATTCATTCATTCATTCGCTTAATTATTCGTTTATTCATTCGTTCATTCATTCGTTTATTTGCTCATTTGTTCATTCATTCATTCTACTGGAGACCACTGTGGTCATTTCAACTTGGCAGACAACAGAGTACAAGTAGGACTCGTATACGTGACTTTGAAGCTAAGAAGTCTTGTTTGACACTGTGACGTGTGTCATTTGTTTGCACTGACTGTAGTCTCGCCCTCTGCAATTTTTTTTTGCGTGGCAGATAAACCATGCATTCACAAGCACAAAGACAGGAGGCAAGGCTGTGCTTTTAGAAAGAAAAAAAAACACAAATACACAGACGACATCAATAAGTGCGTTGATGACAGCAAAATTGCTCTGCCGAATAGGTTAGTCTTGACTACTGCGTTGCGAGTTTGCGTAAATGCAGAGTGAAAGGCAAATAGTCCGGACTGACAGTGCTGCAGTATTTCAACCCAGGATTAAAACCCAGGAAACTACTATCATCGTGCAGGGGAGATGAGTGAGGAGAACCAGACATGTGGACTGTGAAGGCTTCCAAGGGATAAGAGCATGCCGAGGATGAATACGAGACTCCCTGAGTGACTGGAAGGCATGGAAGAACCTGTGTCCACGTGCAGTTTTGCCTGCCAGGGAAGAAGTGGTCCATCAGGACAGTAAACACCCCCAAGAAAGAATCTTACACATGAATGGTAGAGATTTCCTGTGTAGCTGATGAGGAAGGAATGACTTGTGTCCACATGGAATTTCGCCTACAGGTAGAGGAGTTTAGGTAGTAGTATCCAGTATTTTAGAAAAAAAGTTTGTTTTCTTCTGAAAATAGGCCGAATTTTTTTTTCATATCACATTGTAGTAAATTCAATGTAAAATATGATTGTTTGCTTTATTTCTGGGGAAAATATGAAGTTTATAGAAAATCATTTGGGAGGAGAACACCAACTGTCAGCTGAAACTTCATTGAAACTTGGCATATTTGGTTTGCATAGCCTGCTTCATGGGATGACCCACAATCAAAACTGTACCTTCCTGTATGTCAAAGTTACAGGATCTTGGATATGTAATAAGAGACCCAATTCATATAACTTCAGACGTGACACCGTGTTGAAATGTTGTCTTTATTGCGGGTCAGGATATGCTACCCTGTGTACTGTTCTTCTGTGCAGGATTACAGGCTTCTTTCATTGCCTTCTTTTCTGGCATTACGTTTCAAAAACTGGCAACATGTTGCTGTATCGGCAATCGTATTTGAAAGCTAATTAGTATAATGTATGCAAACGCATCACAGGCAGACAACACTTTAAAAGTACAACCTGTTGGGTGAGAAAATTGGACAGAATACTCAGCTGATAAAAAAATGATGGTTACTGGGTGCTGTTTCCTTAATCCATCTAACAATGGGCACTTCAATCAAAGAATCACACTCCAGGATGGGCATTCCCTGTATAACTGTTGAAGAAGGAAAGAACTGTGTCCTCATGGAGTTATGTCTACAAGGGAAAGCATAGTCCTTGTGGACCGTACACAGGTTCCAAGAACGAAGCTTATGCCCGGGATGACTGTGTGAACCCATATCTACAAGCACACTTGTGAAAGAATGGTCCACATTAATTGCTTCTGACAAGTGGGTTTCCTGTTTGCCAAGGACCACAGAGCAAACAGTCGATGGAGGAGGTTGTAGCTTTGGGCACTTGGCCGTGGTGAATCCAACCAGAGTCCACGTCTCGTCTTCTCTCTGTGTGTCTGTTTCCCTCTGTCCTGCCGTGGTCGTCATTGCTAGTGTTCACTTCCTTCCTCCTGTCAGCTTGATTCGTCCCTTCTTATTTGTCTTCCCCACCCTCCACTTCTCTCTTTCAGTCTTAGTCAATCAGTCAGGTGAGTCAGTCTGTCAGTCAGTCAGTCAGTCAGGAGAGTCAGTCTGTCAGGCAGGCAGGCAGTTTGCCGACTTAGCAAATCAAGTCAATCTAGTCAGTCAGTTCAGTAAGTCGTCAGTCAATCAATCAGTCAGTCAGTCAGTATGTGAAGCCACCATATCAAGTCAGTCAAGTCAGTCAGTCAGTCCAGTCAGCCCAGTCAGTCCAGTCAGTCCAGTCAGCCCAGTCAGTCCAGTCAGTCCAGTCAGTCAAGTCAGGACTGAGAATCACACTAGGAAGTTCCTCACAGAGCCGAATTCCCTTCACTAGAGAGACCGAACATGTTTGGACCTCAGGCAGGATGGCACTCAACATCTCCTGGTCAGCATCATGCAGAGGTCAGTCACCCAGCATGGCTGTCCAGAGCAGCCTGGGGCCAGGCAGAGCAGGTCATGCAATTAGGGAGAGGCAGCTAATTGGTGAAGCCCCTCCCTGGGGGAATGGAGGGAAGGAAACCCTTTAGGAGAGAGAGAGAGAGAGAGAGAGAGAGAGAGAGAGAGAGAGAGAGAGAGAGAGAGAGAGAGAGAGGCAGCGCCCAGGCCGACACGCGAGGCACAGTGACGGGGACACTGGAAGGCAGCTCTGCAGGTGTCCTGAGCTGCAGCCCTCCCTCTCTCCCTGGCAATGGCGAGTCGGCTCTGTCTGGACTCCTCGAAGGTGGCTGTCGCTTTCCTTGCAGCCGCCCTCCAAGCAGCTCTGTCCTTCGCCAGGAACTCGAGATCTCTCAATGTCACGCTGCTATGATGGAAGTGTTCCTTCACACACTCCCTAATATGCTTTTGAGGGCGTTCACGTTTTCTATCTCCCTGCTCCAGATCAGCATAGGTGAAACAAAGATGTCAAAATGGAGACGTAGAATGGGGTACAAGACAACAATAGTTCGACTAAAATACCGTCTTGAGGCGCAGCAGGTAAAAGCATGCCCTTTTTCGATCACTCTTACAGTTCCGTTATGTACGTAAGAAAATATGATGATGACGACGAAGGGTGGCGATACATTTTGTGCGTGTCTGTAGTAGAATAATTGTCGCGTCTTTGGTTTTGCTTCTGCCAAGAGTATGATGACTGTTGCATTGGTATCATAGACAGCGTGCTTTCAGACTGATAGGCCGTTAAGCCACATTCATTCATTCATTCATTCATTCATGCTGAGCCGAAAAACATGAAAGTATCGGACCTTGAGCAAGGACTGAACGCACAACCTTCCGTCGAACGTCAGAATGATCTGACTGCTGAGCCCCTCCGCTCTTTGCATTGGCATTATGGTCATCGTCGCTGTGGCTGTGGAACAGACACGCACAAGGCAATAGGTCCATTCGCTTCACGCCAAGAAAGCGCGAAGAAGGACCTCAGTTAAAAGACAAAATCTTGCAATAGGGTGCCTGTCTAGCTTTCTCTGCCTCCCGCCGTTCTGCCTGTCTGAGGAAATCTTCTCGCTGCCTGAGAAGCTGCCAGCTTTGACGCTTCTTCCTGTCTTGTCCCTATTCCTCGCGTCCCTTTCTATCACGGTGATGCTCTCCGTCTATTTTGTCTTGGCTTTTTTGCATTCCATGTCTCCCGTTCTGTCTCCAGTCTTTTCCCAGCCACCCCAGACGTAGTCTCGTAGTTGATTGGCCTTTTTGTTGTCGCCCGCGCCATCTCGCCGTTGTCGGCGCCACCGTCCCTGGCTGCCGAGTGTGAGTTGCTTCCCTTTTTCTGTCGCTCTGTCTTCACGTCTAGTTGGAATCTCTTTTCGGCGTCTGGATCACGTGTCATTTCTTTCTCTATCTTGATCTGCCGCTGGGCTCATTTCGCCCGTCTCTCACTCTGCCTGGGCGTTTTTGGTTTCCCTGTCATAGCTTGGTGCCTGCATGTGCGAGTGTGCGGGTGTGTGTGTGTGTGTGTGTGTGTGTGTGTGTGTGTGCGTGTTTGTGTGCGTGTGTGCGTGTGTGCGTGTGTGCGTATGTGCGTGTTTGTGTGTGTGTGCGCGTTTGTGTGCGTGTGTGTGTCTGTGTGTTTGTGCGTGTGTGCGTGTGCCTGCGTGTATTTGTGCGTGTGCGTGTGTGTGTGTGTGTGTGTGTGTGTTTGTGTGTGTGTGTGTGTTTCTGTGTGCATTTTTGTATCTGCGTGTGTGTGTTTGTTTGAGTGTCAGTGTGTGTGAGTGTGTGTGTGTGTGTGTGTGTGTGTGTGTGTGTGTGTGCGTGCGTATTTGTGTGTTTCTGTGTGTGTTTGTATTTGTGTGTGCGCGTTTGTGTGTGTGTTTGTGTGTGTGTGTTTGTGTGTGTTTGTGTGTGTGTGTGCGTGTGTGTGTGTGTGTGTGTGTGTGTCTGTCTGTCTGTCAATGTCTATGCCGATGTGTCTGTCCTTCCGTCAGTCTTTGTCCGTCACTCTTGTCTGTCTGTCTGTGTGTCTGTCTGTCTGTGAGTTTATGTATTTGTCTGTCTGTCTGTGTGTGTGTGTGTGTCTGTCTGTCTGTCTGTCTGTCTGTCTGTCTGTCTCTCTGTCTGTCTGTCTGATGTCTGTCTGATGTCTGTCTGTCTGTCTGTTTGTCTGTCTGTCTGTCTGTCTGTCTGTCTGTCTATCTATCTGTCTTTTTGTCTGTCTGTATTTTCTTTGTCTCTGCCCCTGCCTCTGTATTTGTCTCTGTATCTGTATCTGTCTCTTTGTCTCTCTCTCTCTCTCTCTCTCTCTCTCTCTCTCTCTCTCTCTCTCCCAACCTGATGCATTTCTAGAGGAGAAAAAAACTGGCGTCCAGTCAAGGAAGACACGTAGAGAAGACTTGGAAGTAGGACGGATTGAGACAGGCTAGCTGGCCGTCTTTTTTTTTGTCAGGGCGCGCAAATTCGCCTGAAGGGGCGCCGATGAAGCGATTTACATAAAGCAAATGATTGGTCGCCCTAATCACATCGTCCCTGCACTTATTGAATTTGCGCCTTCTCTGAGAAAACTGCCGGTGGCTGAAGTCGCCATGGCAGACAGGGAAAGACGGTGGCGGGGTAAGGGCGCAATTGGGTGCTTCAAGGACAAAGGGGTTGTCACCGCGATCGGCCCGGAGCCACTGCCGCCATGGTTCAGGCCTGGCAGGAGCATGTCAGCCTGACACGCTCTATTGTTCTTGCCAACTTCTCTGCCAGCCACCTGCCTGACTTGAAGCCTGGGAGTGGTGGAATTTGATCGACCCAGCCTGCCTGGTCTGCGTCTGAGCTAATGGCATCGCCGTGCCAGCTATGCCGAGAGCATGCCAATGAGTGGGACTTAGCAATGAGACTTTTCCCCCCGGACCCCTCGTCCGATCCACAACCTGCTGGCGCCCTTGCTTGCTTGCTTGCTGTAGGGAATCCCCAGAGGATTGGAGATGTGTGTGTGTGTGTGCGTGAGTGTGGAGTTAGTAGATTGAGGAGTGGAGTGGCATGGAGAGTAGAGCGGCTTGGAGAGTGGAGCGGCTTGGAGAGTGAAGCGGAATGGAGAGTGGAGCGGAATGGAGAGTGAAGCGGAATGGAGAGTGGAGCGGAATGGAGAGTGAATCGGAATGGAGAGTGGAGCGGAATGGAGGGTGGAGCGGATTGGAGAGTGGAGCGGAAAGGAGAGTGGAGCGGAATGGAGAGTGGAGCGGAATGGAGAGTGAATCGGAATGAAGGGTGGAGCGGAATGGAGGGTGGAGCGGAACGGAGAGTGGAGCGGAATGGAGAGTGGAGCGGAATGGAGAGTGGAGCGGAATGGAGAGTGGAGCGGAATGGAGGATGGAGCGGAATGGAGAGTGGAGCGGAATGGAGAGTGGAGCGGAATGGAGAGTGGAGCGGAATGGAGAGTGGAGCGGAATGGAGAGTGGAGCGGAATGGAGAGTGGAGCGGAATGGAGAGTGGAGCGGAATGGAGAGTGGAGCGGAAAGGAGAGTGAATCGGAATGGAGAGTGGAGCGGAATGGAGAGTGGAGCGGAATGGAGAGTGGAGCGGAATGGAGAGTGGAGCGGAAAGGAGAGTGAATCGGAATGGAGAGTGGAGCGGAATGGAGAGTGGAGCGGAGTGGAGCGAAATGGAGAGTGGAGCGGAATGGAGAGTGAATCGGAATGGAGAGTGGAGCGGAATGGAGAGTGGAGCGGAGTGGAGAGTGGAGCGGAAAGGAGAGTGGAGCGGAATGGAGAGTGAATCGGAATGGAGAGTGGAGCGGAATGGAGAGTGGAGCGGAATGGAGAGTGGAGCGGAATGGAGAGTGGAGCGGAATGGAGAGTGGAGCGGAATGGAGAGTGGAGCGGAATGGAGGGTGGAGCGGAATGGAGGGTGGAGCGGAATGGAGGGTGGAGCGGAATGGAGAGTGGAGCGGAAAGGAAAGTGGAGCGGAATGGAGAGTGGAGCGGAAAGGAGAGTGGAGCGGAGTGGAGCGAAATGGAGAGTGGAGCGGAGTGGAGTAGAATGGAAAGTGGAGCGGAAAGGAGAGTGGAGCGGAATGGAGAGTGGAGCGGAATGGAGAGTGGAGCTGAGTGGAGCGGAATGGAGAGTGGAGCGGGGTGGAGCAGAATGGAGAGTGGAGGAGAGTGGAGCGGAGTGGAGAGTGGAGCGGAATGGAGAGTGGAGTGGAGCGGATTGGAGAGTGAAGTGGAGTGGATTGGACAGTGAAATGGAGTGGAATGGAGAGTGGAGTGGAGTAGAAATGGAGAGTGGAGTAGAAATGGCGAGTGGAGTAGAATTACGAGTGAATAAAGTGTGGAGTAGAACTAAGGAGTGAAGTAGAATAGCAAAGAGAAAGGTAGATCTATGGAAAGGATGGGAGGGGAAAAGTGCCCTGAATTTAATTCGATTGAGTTTATTTTGCCCGTAGTGCACTTGACAGTTGCTGTCCATTTCTCCAGTGAGCCTTGAGTTGGGGAGGAATGAATGGGATGATTCTCTCTCTCTCTCTCTTTCTCTCTCTCTCTCTCTCTCTCTCTCTCTCTCTCTCTCTCTCTCTCTCTCTCTTTCTCTCTCTCTCTCTCTCTCAAAATAAGAGAAAACTTTAACATCGTACTTGAAAGTCACAATATTGCTATGACAAGAAAGGTTTCAATGTACATCCATTATGCATTTAAACTTCGGGACCTGAAATTGAGTAACTGATACAAATCATAAGGAATGAACCTTCACATTATTTGTATGAACTGCGTATCGCATTCCTGTAAGCTATAGAAACATCTAGAAACGTGTAAAGCACAAATATGCTTATGTGTAAAATCCGACGAGAGTCGGTTTCTGTTGGTTTATAAAATGTATGGGCTGTCGGCCTGCTAATAAATCAGTTCATTTCTCTCTCTCTCTCTGTCTCTCTCTCTCTCTGTCTCTCTCTCTCTCTGTCTCTCTCTGTCTCTCTCTGTCTCTCTGTCTCTGTCTCTGTCTCTCTCTCTCTCTCTCTCTCTCTCGTAAGATTTCTTCAGACGCTCAAGATGGGCATTACACTAGAAGTTGATATGTGAACAATTTTAACTTGATGTACAAACTAATTAATTTTATTTTAAGTAATATTACATACTCACGAGATTTGATATGTCTCTTTCTTTCATCACAAGATGATTTTTTTAACTCGTGCAACTAATACGCTAATGTTTGTACATATGTGTGTATTACTACATGATGGGTGGTTGGCCGAAATAAATGAATCAGTCAATCAATTTATTTCTCTCTCTCTCTCTCTCTCTCTCTCTCTCTCTCTGTTTTGTTGCGTGTTCCCAAGAGATGGCGCTGTGCCAATCACTGAAAGGGAGGCTGAATTGGGGGCTGGCAGGGGTGGCGACCCCGCTCGGCTCTCCTCATCAAGATGGCCCCCTTCCTGCTGCTGCCCACTCCCTCAAAGGTCAATGCCATTCTTCTTTCCCCCTGACACATGATTGGCAGCAATGGACACCTTCATCAGTTGTGTTTCCAGCGCTAATTAGGGCCGGCTTCGGTGAAGACAGAAATGGTGGTCATTTGTCATGGCTGGAACGATTGTGGGCGCCAGTCCAATGCTTGGTTCTATGATTGCCAGCTCTGATTCCCCGTTTCGCTTGAAAGACCCAGGCTAGAAATTGTTTGAACTTTTCTGGGTTTCCGAGCGTGGTAGACGTAACCTTTGACCTTCTGGTGCAACCTCCTGACCCTCATTAGCAGTCTCGTGACCCCTAATCTGCTCCTGCCATCGTGCCTGCTTGCTTAGGGGAAGTTCTCTCTCTGTAGTGCAGCGCCAAAAATGCAGCCCAACATCCTGCAGTGGACAGACAGAAAAAGTTTGGGGCCTCAGGCAGCGATCGAACTCTCGACTTTCCCTTTGCAGATCAGGAGCCAATGGAGCAGGTCCCGAAAGCCCAGCGGCCAGGGGTTCCATATGATAAGAAGTGCATTCGGCTGTCAACTCTTGCCAATGCTATAATATTGAGAGTATTCATGGAGGGTCTCAAATGTCCACACTTGTTTGTTGTCAAACTTTAGTTTTTGTTAGTCATGCATATTCTAGTAGTGGTAGTACTGCGGTCAGCAGTCAAGGCTTCCCACCCGAATACAGGAATGTTGCAGGACCGCAGTGTGTTCTTGAGCGTGTCCTTGTAGCGTCTGGTTGGACCACCTTGCCGACGTGTGCCGTGAGTCAGTTCTGCACAGAGGAGTTGCCATGGGAGGCGGCTGTCGTCCATTCTCATAATATGGCCAAGCCGTTGTCGACCCATTGGAACATGCCAATTTTTCCTACATCAGACGACAAAATGTTTCGGGTAACATAACAGTAATTATGTTGTCACATGCTATGTGAATGCTGAGAGAGAGATATTGGTGAGTGAGTACACACACACACACACACACATACACACATACACAGAGAGAGAGAGAGAGAGAGAGAGAGAGAGAGATTGATTGATTGATTGATTTTATTGTTTAGGCCACCGGCCCATCACAACAATACATACATGTACATGACTTGCTTCTTTTTGAGGAGCCAATATACTTGAGCCACAATTTGAAACAAGGTGTACAATCCAAGTGAGCACATTGGCTAGTACATATCGGTAACAATTAAACAATGGAAACAGTATAAATATAGTATTAACGCACATTCTTTCATCATAACATTATTGTTCATGGTCATGTTCTAAACTAGCAAGAAATTGGTCTCGTAATCGGAAGGCATAATAAAGATACATTGCTACCTTGCGTGTTTTCATGTATCCACGTCCATCTATCAAAAAGGTGGCATCAGCAGCTTCTGGACATTTGATGTATTCATTTATGTATTTATTACGTAGATCATTATACAAAGGACAATAAAATAGAAAATGTTTCTCATTCTCAATCTCACCACAATTGAGGCAATGTTTGTCTATATTGTGGCTGCGCATAGATTGTTTATTAACAAGTAAATCATTCACTCCAAATCTAAACCGGATAAATACATCTCTGAATTTTTTAATCTCAATGTATTCTAAGTATTTTTCACTTTCTAAGGTTCTTTTGAAGGATCGAAACATTCTGAATCTTTCACTTTCACGAATTTTGCTGTTCCAACTCTGCCTATAGCAATCTTGCAGCCTATTTTTCAAGTTTACAAGAAAACTTCTCTCAGTAGTAGTGCCTCCATTTCTCCAGATATACGCATAGCCGGCCTTGCATATTACATTTGCAACTAACTTTGCCCAGTTTCGATCATCTGGGTGGGATCTTTGTGTTAGACAACATGAGGTATGCTTGCCTGGGTATCCTATCATCGGTCATTTTAGAAAGTTTTAACCAGTACTTTATTGCTCTCATTGTACGAGAGAGAGAGAGAGAGAGAGAGAGAGAGAGAGCGAGCGAGAGAGAGAGAGAGAGAGAGAGGAGGTATGGGGGAGGGTGAAGTGCAGAACTGGATGCACACAGGACGGATGGAGGGCGATATGTGGCCCCTAAACAAGGCCCAGTGCTATGGAAATGATGACGCTGTCCACTGCCCTTCATTTAGCCATTGATTTCTGGCCCTTTCTCCTTCCACCATCACCACCACCACCTTCCCCCCCTCCCCCCCCCCCTACCTCCACTCCTCTCTCTACCTCTCTCCACGCACATTGCTACTTCTTCACACACTCACACACACACACCCTCTCTCTTGCATGGTCGACCACGAAATGCACTATCGACCCACTTCCATCGCTACAGTCTTCCTGCTGGTGCCGCCCCCTCCCCCTTCCTATTTTGCGTCCCTCTTTCTCTCTCTCTCTCTCTCTCACTCTCTCACTCTCTCTCTCTCTCTCTCTCTCTCTCTCTCTTTCTGTTCAGATGTGTTTTTGTCTGTCTGTCTGTCTGTCGGTCTGTCTGTCTCTGTCTGTCTGTCTCTCTTCTCTTCTCTCTCTCTTCTTCTTTTTCTCTCTCTCTCTGTGTTTCTATATCTCAGTCGCTCTCTCTCTCTCTCTCTCTCTCTCTCTCTCTCTCTCTCTCTTTCTCTCACTCTGAGGAGACTGAAAGGAGGGAGGGAGGAAGGGAACCACTCAAAATGTCTCCGAGTCTCAAGGAGTTCGCTGTCAGTTTCTCCAGGGCTTCCCTCCATTCCTTTTCCCCTCACCACTCCGCTCTCCTCCTCTCTGTCCATCTTTCTTCTCCTTCTGCCTTTCATTCACCCTCACCATCCACCCCACTCTCACCCCACCCACCCCCCTTCACTCCCTCCTCCAACCCCAGCCCTACCCCAATCTCACCTCCACCCTACCCCAAACTCGCCCCCACCCCAACCCCTCCTCTCCATCAGTGCAGTCCTCTCTCACTTTAAACCTCCCCCCTTCCTCAGTCACCTTCATCCCTATGTCAACGCCACCAACCCCCCTATCCCCAAATCACCCCCCCCCCCACCCCCTCCCCACCTTCCTGTTCCGTAGTATTGCCGCCAGTGGCCGTTTGCTGAGAGTTGTACAAGACTGGGTCTCCTGATTCCTGGTCGGAGGAAGAGTTTTGGGGTTCTGCGATGCTCCTGATCGTCTTCGGTTCCCTGTAAAGATTCTGAGACTCTTTTCGTCTTGTAGACTGTATTGGGAAATGTATTGTGTAGTGTATTGGGAAATGTATTGGGAAATGTACTGGGAAATGTATTGGGCAATGTATTGGGAAGTGTATTGGGAAGTGTATTGGGGACAGTTTTGGGAACTATATTGTAAAATGTATTGGGGACAGTTTTTGGGAACTGTATTGAAACCGCATTGGGGACCGTTTTGGGAACACTTTTGGGAACTGTATTAGGAACAGTTTTAGAAGGGTTTTGGGAACTGTATTGGGAACTGTATTGGGAAGAGTGTTAGGGACAGTATACACATACGTTCACATATACTTTATTCATCCAAAATATGGAAACCAAATGTTGCATTTCCCTGGCAGCATGTATTGGCTATGACAACAGAAACCTCGCGATGCAAGACAAAATGTTACCAACAATGGATGATATAAAATGAACAAGGCTCAAATGAATGGTTGCATTTCCAGAAGTCAAGATCATACTGCAGCTCTAGACTAATTGGTGTTCAGACACTTCATGGCAACTGGTATGAACTATCAGTAGTGTACATGTGTGTCTGTGAGTGGATATGGAGGACGCAATGTTTGACTGCGAGGTAGAAGTTTGGAGTGAAAATTTGTGTGAATGGGGTGATCTGCATTTCCATGGTGATACATATCTTCTTTTTCACGTGGGTTTTTTGTGTATCTGGCTGATATTTTCTACGGGTGCTCTCATTCTATGTTGTGCCTCCTGTGTAGAATTGACCAGTGTGTCGGTGTCTCTCTTGCTGGTGTACAATGAATTCATCGAGTTCGCTGGAATGCTTCATCTTTAAATGTCCTGACCGCTTTTCTGCTGTGCAGAGAGAAACACCTTCATAGAATTGTGGATTTTTTCCCCTTTCTAGATGTACGTGCCGATCTTGGAGTCTGTCTTGAAAGAATGTTGACTTTGCGAGGAGCAAGAAGGAGTTGTTTTTGAAGCCTACATTCTCACTCTGTGATTGTGTGGCCTTGGACTGAAATGCTGTGTCATGCAGTGCACTGATGTGCAAATATTTTATTTGTCTATTTTTCTTGAAACATAGTTACAAACTAAACAGATTGTGTTCATCGCCCAGCTGTCCTACACAATATATATTTTTCTCTCTCCCTCTGTCTGTCTGTCTCTCTCTCTATGTCTCTGTCTCTCTGTCTCTGTCTGTCTGTCTGTATGTCTCTCTATCTCTCTATCTCTCTCTCTCCCTCTCGCTCTCCCTCTCGCTCTCTCTCGCTCTCGCTCTCTCTCTCTCTCTCTCTCTCGCTCTCTCTCTCCCTCTCTTTCTCTCTCTCTCTCTCTCACGCACTCACACACACACACACAGTTCACTTCTCTCACTAGTAAACGTTGAAAAGATTCACAGGACAGTTTTTTATGCAGGAAGTTGACAACTGTTTAGATGAATGCAGTGTTGAACAATATACCACCACCGCTACCGACATCATCATCATCACCATCCTCACCGTCATCATCATCGTCGTCGTCGTCGTCGTCGTCATCACCGTTGTCATCATCGTCATAATCAGTAACGCGT
>JAWQFJ010007770.1:0-5000 GCA_034096865.1 Theodoxus fluviatilis
CAAATGCAGACACTTGCATGGTTGACAGAAGATCAGGCATTCAGCCAAACACACACAGACACACACAGACACACACACTCTCTCACACACACAGACACACAGAGAGACACACACACACAGACACACAGAGAGACACACACACACAGACACACAGAGAGACACACACACACAGACACACACACAGAGACACACCCACACACAGACACACACACAGAGACAGAGATACACACACAGACACACACACACAGACACATACACGTACACACACACACACACACACACACACACACAGACAGACACAGAAATACACAGAGGCAGAGACACACACACACACAAACACACAGAGACAGACACACACACACACACGCACGCACACACACACACACACACACACTCACACAGACACACACACACACAGAGCCACACACACACACACACACACACACACACACACACACACACACACACACACACACACACACACACACACCTCCAGTTGGTGGAACTCTTTGCACAGGTTCTGATTCTGCTCCTGGCACAGCTTCAGTGACCTTGACAGGGACCGCCGCTCAAGGTCGCGCTCTGCAAGAGAGGCGCCGGTGAGACAAGGGCACAGCACTGGATGCAGTATGGACAGAAGGAAGGATGAATGCAAGTTGGACAGAAGGATAGATGTAGGATGGACAGAGGGATGAATGCAGGATGGACAGAGGGAAGGATGTATGCAGGATGGACAGAAGAATGAATGCAGGATGGACAGAAGGAAAGATAAATGCAGGATGGACAGAAGGAAGGGTGAATGCAGGATGGACAGAAGGATGAATGCAGGATAGACAGTAAGATGAATGCAGGATGGACAGAAGGAAGGATGAATGCAGGATGGACAGAAGGAAGGATGAATGCAGGATGGACAGAAGGAAGGATGAATGCAGAATGGACAGAAGGAAGGATAATTGCAGGATGGACAGATGGAAGGATGAATGCAGGATGGATAGATGGAAGGATGAATGCAGGATGGATAGATGGAAGGATGAACGCAGGATGGACAGAAGGAAGGATGAACACAGGATGGACAGAAGGAAGGATGAACGCAGGATGGACAGAAGGAAGGATGAACGCAGGATGGACAGAAGGAAGGATGAATGAAGGATGAACGCAGGATGGACAGAAGGAAGGATGAATGCAGGATGGACAGAAGAAACGATGAATGCAGGATGGACAGAAGAAATGATGAATGCAGGATGGACAGAAGGATGAATGAAGGATGAATGCAGGATGGACAGATGAAAGGATGAATGCAGGATGGACAGAAGGATGAATGCAGAATGGACAAAATGAAGGATGAATGCAGGATGGACAGAAGGATGAATGCAGGATGGACAGATGGAATGATGAATGCAGGATGGATAGAAGGAAGGATGAATGAAGGATGAATGCAGGATGGACAGATGAAAGGATAAATGCAGGGTGGACAGAAGGAAGGATGAATGAAGGATGAATGCAGGATGGATAGATGGAAGGATGAATGCAGAATGGACAGATGAAAGGATGAATGCAGGATGGATAGATGGAATGATGAATGCAGGATGGACAGAAGGAAAGATGAATGAAGGATGAATGCAGGATGGACAGATGGAAGGATGAATGCAGGATGGACAGATGGAAGGATGAATGCAGGATGGACAGATGGAAGGATGAATGCAGGATGGACAGATGGAAGGATGAATGAAGGATGAATGCAGGATGGATAGATGGAAGGATGAATGCAGTATGGACAGATGAAAAGATGAATGCAGGATGGATAGATGGAAGAATGAATGCAGGATGGACAGAAGGAAGGATGAATGAAGGATGAATGCAGGATGGACAGATGGAAGGATGAATGCAGGATGGACAGATGGAAGGATGAATGAAGGATGAATGCAGGATGGACAGATGGAAGGATGAATGCAGGATGGACAAAATGAAGGATGAATGCAGGATGGACAGATGGAAGGATGAATGAAGGATGATTGAAGGATGGATAGATGGAAGGATGAATGCAGGATGGACAGACCGAGAGTTTTGTGGAAGAACTCCTGAATGAACGTCTCCACATTCACAGGGCCAGGAGAACTCAGGGGAGGCAACTGGGATTCACTGTCCGACAACGAGGTCAGACTCTCCGGGGTCAGGTCAGGGGTCAAGGTGAAGGTCGATGCAGTCAACACAGAACTGTGTTGAGGTGGTTGCTGCTGCTGTTGATTCTGCTGCTGCTGTTGCAACTCCTTTTCAAGCTCTCCTGCAACACAAACAGTGCGCATGCACTCGCCTGCGTTCCAGATGCACCTGCAGAGACATCTAGTCTGTGCTCCAACAACAATGACCATGATGATAGAAGTAATAATTAAGAACAATACTAACAATGATAATAACAATAAGGTCCAAAAATGTTTTGGACGGTGTAACCTACCTATCAATAAAAACCGCTGGCGCTGAACCTCCAGGTTTTCGTATATTTATTTTAAAAAAGAGATAAAAGAACGGGTTCGAACCCGCAACCTCTCGAAAAAAAAAGGGGAGGAAAAAACACACACACACACAAACACAAAAAACCAGGTCGGGTTCGAACCCACAACCTCTCGAAAAAAGAGAGAAAAAAAGTTTCAGTGCAGAATCGAACCTGGTCATGCATGACCAAGAGTGCAACGCTCTACCAGCTTAGCCATTTGAGAATTGATATGACGGAGTGTTTGTAAAGCATTTATAACGTTCTTTTCCCTAAACCCCCTTGCAAGCTATCGGCCCAGGAAACAATCGACCATATATTTTAAACATGATGGATAGGTTCAGGAAGCTCCTATTATGACATGTTTTGTTTTGCATTGGCTTGTCATAGACGCTGAATTAACACTCACACAGTCACACAGAGGAGGAGGTGTATTATATAGGTATGTGCGAGAAAAAACGAAAGGTAAATGACACGAATGAAATGTAGTTCATTGAAAAGAGCATAAAAAGATCATTCCAATGGTATAAGTATGAACACTGTGGGTCAATTTGTTTAAAAGTTATGAATTTTAATTGAATAAAATCCGGCTCTTTGTTTTACTATAAAGACAATAGAAAGCTGATTTTAGCGAGATTTCCGACAGAGTGACCTCCCAGTTTTCGCGTGTCTCTCCCGGAGCGCTTGTGCAAGATACACGTATGTATAGTGAGTGTTGTATCTATGCCACGTGCGTGAGGAATAAAGTTTAGTGTATGAATAGCAGAATGCAAGTGCGTGCAAGGGTTTTTATAGTATTTCTTGAAAGCGATATGTCTGTGAGAAACCGTTTGTTCCGTAGTTTGTAAACATGAACACTAATTAGCCGAGTGCGTGGAGAAGGGAGTGTAAACACTAAAAATATAACATGAAAATTCCCACACTTAAAGCTGGGAAAAGGTTCAAGGTGTCAGTAAACTATATCTCTCCTAAAAGATCTAAACACAATTTTCTCCATGGAAAAGCACGTCTCTAACAAGCTGGTCTTAATAAAGAAATAAACACCGGACGCATATTTATGATCTGCGCTCTGAGCAGCAGATGATCGAGCAGCTAGCATACAGGCCTATATTATAATTATAATAATGATAGCTGCGATGGCATTTTGGATCTCCCATTAGAAAAAGCGACTGGTGTCAATAGGTTAGAAAGCTTTTCCTCGCATAACTCTGAACACTGTGGTGTTTCTACCTGGAATTAGAATCGACGCTTTCATTCACTCATAGCTGAAAATGAAGCGACGACGGCACGGAGAAAACTGCGCTGCAATATCGTGTTCAAATGCCAGATACGGCTGTCGTGGAAAATCTTTTTTCCGCTTCCCCCGAGACGAGACAAGACCCAGCCTTGCACGAGCAATGAGGATAGTTGATCTTCTGCTTAACAGCGTCAAGATGGATATAAATTATCGATGTGGTGTTTCATTTTTTCGCACTGATCTGAAGCACCGAGCTGTCACCTCCACCGTGTAATCCTCTTGCCCATAGATCTTAATTTCGTCTAAATAACATGAGTAATATTTATTCATACCCCTGTCTATCACAGTCTGAGAAATCTTCTCACTGTCTGGCAAAAATGAGACACAAATGCTGTCCGGAATACAATGCAACGAGTTAAGTCTGCGTTCATTTGGAAGCCATTTTTGCGCCCGCATCTGTTACCACGAGAGATACAGCAAGAAAGTGACGTGGCTGTGGAGTGGGTCGCCATTCCATGAATTGACTACTTGCATCGTAAAAAATCATTCTTTCTCCTTCTCCAATGTTTCTCGAGAGAGTAGTCCTCCTGGTGCCCCATGTAGATTGACGTTCTCATATGAAAACACACACAAAATGCTAAAAAATAGTCACTTCTTTTTCAAAACCTCGGATTCTGAAAATTTGACAATTTATGCATGGCGACCTACACTTCCCCAGTCAGTGTGGCACAAAATCTCAAGGAAAATCCTGTGCAGTAGTTGTACTGCGAGACTATAGGCACGATGGAAGGACCGGACAGACAGGAACAGACAGAACAGATAAAAGTCTGTTAGGACCTCCAGGTAAACCGTGGATGGGATTAAAAAAAACGCAATGATTGAAAAATCAAAGGAGATTTAAAAACTGCACTCTGTTGCATCTGCCTTGGTTCATAAGCACTTGGGTGGAAAAAAAGTTTTCACCAAAATAAAAATTATCCGTTTCTTCAATCTGGCCTCTTAGTTTTACTTGTTTAAAATTAATTTTCTAATGGCCATGTTACTGTAACCACAACCTTTCGGGCCCTTATTGAGCAGGAGGAGGAGGAGGAGGAGAGCAGGAGGTGGAGGAGGAGGAGGAGGAAGGAGGTGGAGAAGGAGGAGGAGGAGGAGGAAAAGAAGGAGAAGAGGAGAAAAACGACGGAAGGGTGGAGGAGGTAAGGAAAAGGAGGAGGAAGGAGGAGGCGGAGGAGGAGGAGGACGGTGCACACGGAGGAGGAGGAGGAGGAGGCGGAG
>JAWQFJ010007770.1:7500-10000 GCA_034096865.1 Theodoxus fluviatilis
TGTGGAATCGCCTCGTGTAACACGGCCTTAAGTGTGGAACGTGTGGAATGGCCTCGTGTAATACGACCTTCAGTGTGGAACGTGTAGAATGGCCTCGTGTAACACGGCCTTCAGTGTGGAACGTATGGAATGGCCTCGTGTAACACGGCCTTCAGTGTGGAACGTGTGGAATGGCCTCGTGTAATACGGTCTTCAGTGTGGAACGTGTGGATTCGTCTCGTGTAATACGGCCTTCAGTGTGGAACGTGTGGAATGGCCTCGTGTAACACGGCCTTCAGTGTGGAACGTGTGGAATGGCCTCGTGTAATACGGCCTTCAGTGTGGAACGTGTGGAATCGCCTCGTGTAACACGGCCTTCAGTGTGGAACGTGTGGAATGGCCTCGTGTAACACGGCCTTCAGTGTGGAACGTGTGGAATGGCCTCGTGTAACACGGCCTTCAGTGTGGGACGTGTGGAATGGCCTTGTGTAATACGGCCTTCAGTGTGGAACGTGTGGAATGGCCTCGTGTAATACGGCCTTCAGTGTGGAACGTGTGGAATGGCCTCGTGTAATACGGCCTTCAGTGTGGAACGTGTGGAATGGCCTCGTGTAACACGGCCTTCAGTGTGGAACGTGTGGAATGGCCTCGTGTAATACGGCCTTTAGTGTGGAACGTGTGGAATGGCCTCGTGTAATACGGCCTTCAGTGTGGAACGTGTGGAATGGCCTCGTGTAATACGGCCTTCAGTGTGGAACGTGTGGAATGGCCTCGTGTAATACGACCTTCAGTGTGGAACGTGTGGAATGGCCTCGTGTAATACGGCCTTCAGTGTGGAACGTGTGGAATGGCCTCGTGTAATACGACCTTCAGTGTGGAACGTGTGGAATGGCCTCGTGTAATACGGCCTTCAGTGTGGAACGTGTGGAATGGCCTCGTGTATAACGGTCTTCAGTGTGGAACGTGTGGATTCGCCTCGTGTAACACGGCCTTCAGTGTGGAACGTGTGGAATGGCCTCGTGTAATTCGTCCTAAAACCCTCTTTACCCCAGAAATCCCGCTGTGTCCAGAAAAATTGGCCCTGTACATGCGAGAGGGATTTGGGAAGGAATTCGAGGTTGAGGGCCTGTATATTTTGATACATTCCTAGCTCTTTTGGTATTAAATACTTTTAATGCCCAATATTAGAACTTCACAGGAAAGGTGAGTATTTTCTGTGTGAGAAAAATATGTTGTCATGAAGAAGAAAATAAAACTTGCCTGAAAAGTGTTTTTGTCCACCACGACCTTCTTGAATGAGGTACTATGTTCTAGATCAAATGGACCATCCAAGATTTTTCAACGGGGAGACTTTTCCTTCTTCTCCTACTTGCATGATGATATTTAGAGTGTAGCTGTGCTGTAGATAAGATATCATAGGGATTTGGGGTTGAGGGCCTGCTTATTTTAATAGACTCTGAGCTATTCTAGTTGTGTGTTTTTTAATAATGTCCTTTATCTGAGCATCACAGAACATTTTTTGTTTTCTTTGTGATAGAAATATGTTATCAACAGGAAGAAAATAAAACTTGTAGTAATGATGATAAAAAATAATATTTTTTAAATGTATGGTATCCATTAAATTTTACAAAGTTGCCTCCTTTCATGTGGGGTAAAGAGAGTTAAATCACGAATGGTCACCCTCTAGGGATCTGTCCTCTACACAATCTGTGAACCCGAGTCACGTGACTCTGGCACAGTTCGCAATGAATGCGTAATATTGACCCTTCGCATTACAGCATTGCGCCATGAATAGATCGTTCTGATACTATTTTTCTCTCCACTCTTTACAGAAATTATTTAGATATCAAACTTTGTTTCCATTTCAACGCAAACATTTTATTTTATCGAATAAACGCTTGCTTATTGCCTCAAAAAAGTAGGTTATGAGTTTTCGGCGAAATAGTCTTAGAACTACTTTAACGGCGTATGTCAGGGAGCAGATCGGCTATCCCACAAGTCTCTCGTGTGACCTCCATTTGCACATACCGGACGAAAACCTTCCATCACGTGATGTCAACTGTGCTAGAGACACTTTCGCAGGTAGGCGAAGTCTCTAGTGGACTAGAATGAGTCTCTAGTGGACTAGAATGAGTCTCTAGCGGACTAGAATGAGTCTCTAGTGGACTGGAATGAGTCTCTAGTGGACTAGAATGAGTCTCTAGTGGATTAGAATGAGTCTTTAGTGGATTAGAATGAGTCTCTAGTGGACTAGAATGAGTCTCTAGTGGACTGGAATGAGTCTCTAGTGGACTAGAATGAGTCTCTAGTGGACTAGAATGAGTCTCTAGTGGACTAGAATGAGTCTCTAGTGGACTAGAATGAGTCTCTAGTGGACTAGAATGAGTCTCTAGTGGACTAGAATGAGTCTCTAGTGGACTAGAATGAGTCTCTAGTGGACTAGAATGAGTCTCTAGTGGACTAGAATGAGTCTCTAGTGGACTAGAATGAGTCTCTAGTGGACGAGAATGAGTCTCTAGTG
>JAWQFJ010007771.1:0-10703 GCA_034096865.1 Theodoxus fluviatilis
CATAGACAGACAAATTTTCCGAGATGCCCTCACGAAATTTAGATTAGGGATTAGTGAAATAAATGCTCACAAGTACAGATATGCTGCAGATGTGGATCTTACGTGCCCGGTTTGCACTGAAGAGGAGGAGGATGATATTCACCTGTTACTTCAATGCCCTGTATATGAGGACCTAAGAAGTAGATATCTGAAACTTGATCAAGTTAGACGAAACGAGGATACCTTTGTCCGGTTGTTGAGCTCCACTGAAGAACAAATAATCAGAAAGGTTGCTTTGTACATCTTTTTAGCTCTGAAACGTCGTGATATAGCGACACGACACACCATTCCTGACTAGAAATTGTTACATTACCCCTTTGCAATGGGCTGGAGGCCTGGCAAATAAACTATTCGTTCGTTCGTTATTAGCTTTGATTTTTATAGCACAGTGAATTCTCTCGTGTGGCACTCCCTACACCACTTACAACTAAACTACGAACACCATTTCGAATTAAAAAAAGAATATACTTAGCATGCTTAATGTATCTCTGAAGCTGCATTTACGAGCTCTTCAGAAATGTATATTGGGCCATGCTAGGAAAAGTGAGCCAGGAATGAAAACTGCTACAAATGCAGAATGCCATGCACTTAGACACTCATCAGAGCGGGAGGGGAGGCTGACGCATCCTCACAGGAATATCAGATGACAGTGCCAGGCAGCCCCTGCTTCCCAGTTAGCTGAAATAAAGGGTGAGCTCTCCGCAAACGTAATGAAATACAATGCTACATAATTATGTATACACTTATGTATTAACTCTTTACGGGCTAAAACTGTTTGTTCATTCGTACGAGACCTGCCACTGGGCTCCAACTGTCGCCACAAGTAGAGCAGCGCACCTGATATATGAGCCTTCATTAGCAACCTGTCTGCGCAAGTTTTAAGTAAGAGGACGTGAAAAAAGAGAGCGAATTTTGAAGCATCTTCTTCATTCCCACTACTTTGTACATTTTCTTTCAACAAAGTCAAGTGTGCATATCTTAGAATAAAGTACCCAGGACAGAGCGTATACACTGGATATAGCAATTATTGATTAAACATTCTCATCTCAATAAAAATGAAACATTCCGGGCGCAACAAATGTATCTGCTAGTTTTGCATAAGGACTTAAATAATGAAAGCATCAACTTTAGGCTTTGTCAGACATGGGTCTGATTATACATCTTTGTTGTTTCGCAACATCTGTTCCCAGCTTCCGTCCTTGCCAATGGTATCGTCGACATATACAGCACATTCTGTCCCACCGGATGAGACAGCATAGAATATTGATTGCTTCGTCCATCTCGTTACGCAGTAACAATGACTGCACATTGTCATTCGGTCTATGCATGTGTGATGTGTGGTGTGTGTGTGTGTGTGTGTGTGTGTGTGTGTGTGTGTGTGTGTGTGTGTGTGTGTGTGTGAGTGTGTGAGAGAGAGAGAGAGAGAGAGAGAAAGAGAGAGAGAGAAAGAGAGAGAGAGAGGGGGGGGAGAGAAAGAGAGAGAGAGAGAGAGAGAGAGAGAGAGGGGGAGGAGAGAAAGAGAGAGAGAGAGAGAGAGAGAGAGAGAGAGAGAGAGAGAGAGGGGGGGGGGAGAGAAAGAGAGAGAGAGAGAGAGAGAGAGAGAGAGAGAGAGAGAGAGAGAGAGAGAGAAAGAGAGAGAGAGAGAAAGAGAGAGAGAGAGGGGGAGAGAAAGAGAGAGAGAGAGAGATGGGGGGAGAGAAAGAGAGAGAAAACTTAACTCTGCGATGATAAGCTTCCAGCCCATTACAAATGGTCATTACAAAACAATGTAGCTGTAAACAGCTGTCAATCTTGTTTGCTCATTTGTTCCCATAAATTGCACGAAAATATAAATAACGTAACGTAATTTCAGTAACGTGTAGAACCAAGTATTTGACCCTACGATCACCCATTGCTGGGCATCTGATCAACACATAGTTTTCATTTTCATTCTCTTCCTAGCATGATGGACTTACTGAATGAATTATTGCTTCATACATGAGAGAGAGAGAGAGAAAGAGAGAGAGAGAGACTGTGATTTGTTTAATGTTGTGTAATGTAAGGATGATACAGATGTACTGCAAAACATTTTCATTCGTCATAGATTACGAGTTTTGTCGTACAAATTTGCGCAAAATGGATTAGTTTCTTTGATGACATGATGATGATGTAGATGATGATGATGATGACGATGATGATGATGATGATGATGATGATGATGATAATGATGATGGATGTATTTTTATTTTTAGACTACGTTAAGCCGTTGATAAGGAAAATCACTAGAGTTGGAAAGGGTTAGAGCAAGTCAAGTCTCGATTTCCCTGGTTATTTGCCTTGTACAAATCGCGTAGGGACAAGCGGCGGACCTATTCTCACCCCCAACCCACATGGGTATTGCTGCTATGAAGAGCAGTGCCTTTGACTGTCACATTCTGCCCTGCTTGCTGAAATAAATGAGAAATAGAAAGACAAGGGAAAAGGAAGCTTTTGCCATTGACCAAGAGGAAGGTGAGATTGCTGGAAATATTTGTAGGACTTTACAGATGCATATAACCACCAGCGGAAACAGTCTGCTTTTCTCTTTGCGGCAGCAGTCTAAGCTTCTTATGATAGGGCTTTACGCTTCACAATGAAGTCTTGCACCGTCATAGAATCTTCAGGCACATGCAAGACTGCGGGAATCCGGAGCTCACCACTGTGGGCTTGTAAATGACAAAACGATTCCAGCTTGGCTCTTTTGTCCGACCGTGCAGTGGTGTGTGGTGCGGACCCCTGAATGTTACCACTTACACAGATGCATTCCATCTCTCCAGTAGTAAGAATGCAGATAAATTATGACAACGAGCGCGCGCGCGCGAACGCACATAGAGGCACACACATTGAGGCACACACCCACACAAACACACACACACACACACACACACACACTGAGATATCTCTGATAGTGCATCACTGGTGCATGCATTACGAATATTGCACTCATTATTCTAGTTACATTTAGTACATGTAATGTAGAGCAGGATCGTATTAAAAAGACAAAAACCTTTCGACGTTGCACTTCTTGAAGTGAGTTTTTTTTAACTGTACATAAATGGAACAGTAAAACCTCGTCTGTCCTTTTCAATACATGGTAGAGGTGACATTTTATATTGCAAGTTTTCATCCATCGATAGGTGCTCACACTACATACGTTTATCCCGTGATCATTGGGTGACTCTTGTTGTCATCCCAACACCATCTCAACTCTCTGAGGAGCATACAACCAGGCTGTGGATGAACACCCCTAAGTTATTTATAACAATGTTCTAGTTCAGCCCTCACACGTACCCGTTTTCCGCCTGGGTGGGTAGAAGCAATGTGATTGAAGCACCTTGCTCAAGAATACAACAATGGGTTCCGCGAAGTTTTGAACGCTGCACCCACTAGCCGCAAGCGACAGTAGGTCAAGCGCTCTATCCACTCGACCACAGAGCCATATGTAAGTGACAAAACCAGCCACTTTTAGGCAGAACTGTGCCACAGCTGACATTGGCATTCTATTCTGGGTTGGAAAGGACTGGGGATACGTTTGCATAGATGATTTAAAGAGGTTGTGACAGACTGCGGATCTGGATGTAGCACAAGGCATTTCCTCTCTGTGTGCCTTGTATGTGACATCCAGTGACGCAAAAATACGCTTCCGTGGAGATCAGATGACTTTGTGTCATCTATTGGGATGTGATAGAAAGGAGAAACATGTGTGTAACATGGCAGAATGTGATTTGTATGTATTGATCAGTAACTATGTTTTATCTGTCAATATGATGTAATATAAGGATTGAAAGATTTAAAGCAAACGTTGAAATTTTCCGAAA
Organism: Theodoxus fluviatilis; assembly: GCA_034096865.1. Lineage (NCBI taxonomy): Eukaryota > Metazoa > Mollusca > Gastropoda > Cycloneritida > Neritidae > Theodoxus > Theodoxus fluviatilis. The sequence goes on from JAWQFJ010007771.1 coordinate 3,876, forward strand.
AAAGAAGAAGAAGAGGTAAAGCAGAACAACTCGGACATCAAAGCAACACCTTAATAACGTTTGTTGTGACAAGGACTAGTGCATGTACATATTACGCCCGTATGATGTTCAGAATTTGCATTTAATTAAAAAGTTAATTCGTCTATCATCATTAACAATCCCAAAACCATAGCATAACAGTAAATACGTCTGACTAGAAATCATCACAGGCTACCACGATGGAAATTATCCATCCCAGAGAAAAAAGAGAGAGAGAGAGAGAGAGAGAGAGAGAGAGAGAGAGAGAGAGAAAGAGAGACAGACAGAGACAGAGGAGAGAGAGAGACAGAGACAGAGACAGAGGGGAGAGAGACAGAGCCAGAGAAGATAGATAGATAGATAGATAGATAGATAGAGAGAGAGAGAGAGAGAGAGAGAGAGAGAGAGAGACAGAGACAGAGGGGGGAGAGAGAGAGAGAGACAGAGACAGAGACAGAGGGGAGAGAGAAACAGAGACAGAGAAGAGAGATAGATAGATAGATAGAGAGAGAGAGAGAGAGAGAGAGAGAGAGAGAGAGAGAGAGAGAGAGAGACAGAGGCAGAGGCAGAGAGAGAGAGAGATAGAGGTAGAGAGAGAGAGGAGAGAAAAGGGGAGTAGGGAAAACGTACATATGCATTCATTCCGAACCGCATATAGTGAAATGCAGCATCTCCCCAGCTTACATGATAAAGCACACATACATGCAATAACATCCTCACCATTAGGTGAGTGTGCTTCCTCTGTGTCACTTTTCTTGAATCCTCAATTATATGTTATATTTGGTGGTAAAAAAAGTTGTTTCATGCAGCAACTCGATAGTTTGCCACGTAAGATAGGCATTATGATTACCATTGAGCATTGCAGAGAAATTCTTTTTGTCTGGACTATTTCTAGAGTGGTTAATTAACTTTCGCTATTCCCCGTCCGCTCGCAGGAAGTAACGTGCAAGGTCTCTTTGAAGGCGTGCAGAGGGCGTCTTGACATGAATGTTCAGTATCACATCGGATAGAAGGGCACCCTGTCGGGCTAAATGAAGGTTTACAGGTGATAAAGCCAACTTCTCATCAAAGGAAACTCCTGGTTAGATGCCTTAAACTACAGTTGATTTGTGCTTTTGATGAAAGTCGTATGCGTACAAATGAAATCGATTCAAGATCTGCTGAACTGTAGTTTTACCGAGAGTTGATAACTATGAAGAATGGATTAAACATTTCAGCTAGATGAGTAGAGTCACGTAACTTCCGACCACATTCATATTCTTATAGCAGTGTTGTTGATTTAAACACAACTTTTTATTTTAAAAAATATACTCACGTATACAGTTTCAAAATGTCGTTTCCTAGACCTTATCAATTCTAAGCTTTGAATGAGCAAACTCGAGTTTCGAGTTACATACATTTCTGATTTACCAACTGACCTCTGGTTTTGCGTTTGACTGATGGATTTTTCAGGTATTTCATTGCACTCTAAGCAGAGGGATAGTCGGTGACCAGCTAGTCCAACATATTATTTCGTGATCTTTTTGTGGCCTTGGAAAGGGCTGTTTGGAGTGTGGTGGGCTTTCGCAGGAGTTTGGGCCTGACAAAGTAGTTTCCTCCGATAGCTCGCCAATCTCCAAACGGCCCTTTTCAGGAACGCGAATAAGATCACCAAATAATACGTTGGACTTTCTCGTCCCCATCTATCCCTCTGCTATCTACTTTGGTCTAACCCCGGTACCCCACCTCCTTATAGGCAAGTCTTGTGAAGAATTCGGATACAACATATGTGTGCTTCCTACTGCACTCGGCGCAGCTTAGCAAGCGCAGAGCCCGCAGCCCACGGCTCTAGTACGCAGTTGCCTTTGCGCGTTAGTTGATGTGCGGATACACGCTCTGCACTTTGCTTTGATGCTTTGGGTGCATTAGGAGATAAGCGAACGTGAAAGATTTCCACATGTTTCCAAAAGATCCATTTAGGCAGGAGGAATAGATCGACCTTTGTTGAGAAGTGCCTTTATGATCCTGGTCCTCATTTTGATACCCAGGTCGGGGGAGCGCTTATTTTTGCCCGTCGTCTCACTTTCCATTGACGCTATTTCTACCATTTCTCCATCATTGTAAAGATCTGAAAATTGACAATATTACTGGGCAATATTAAAGATGTTAGATTAATATGAAAGCTCATATTTTCCTAAACAAGCACTAGTGTTGCTATTTTCTGTTCCCAATCTCTCGTAAACCAAGGCACTGCATTATACAAATTTGATACGGGCAGACTGAAGATGAAATGATTATGTGGACAGTGTTAAATATTTCAGTGTATCGGTATGACATGCAACCAGAGATGCTAATGTATTACGCCGGGAAAAAAACCCTGAATTACCGACGTCAAGTTAAGAGAATTGAGAGACATGCCTACGTCTTCCACACTTGACTATGTACTCAAGCCAGGAGACAACGGAAGTTTTCTTTTTGTGTCGCGGGCATGAATGGGATTGAAACTCAAACGCAGGGCAAAATATGTTACAGTTTGTGCATGGCCACACTACTTTTAGATGTATAGTACACACAATACATGAAGGCACCAGATAAGGTGCATGAGAAATGTTTAGGAACTAAATGAAGCAAGACCGTCTGCCAGGAGTACATTGGAGTTAGTTGTATTACCTGGACGTCTCTCGAAGAACGCCGACAAACCGACAGCTGAGAAAGATGAAATTTCACAAGGTTTCGCTTATCAACGTGTTCTTACAATTATTTCATATCCTTTCCTTTTGAACATATGTATTTAACATAAACACAACATATTCTTTATTCATCCAGAATAGGAAATTAAGGTCACAAATCACAGAATAATAACTAATTATGTACAAACAAAATATCCTTAAACAGCACAGAACGTTACAACCAGAAACTTCAAAAAAAAGAGATTAGGACGGTAAAGCCTACATCGCAAGAGATACGGATTAGACAGCAGTTCTAGAATAGAGTTTAAATAACTTATTGCAGTTGGTAAAAAACATCGCCAGAATCTGTCTGTACGTGTTTTGGGGGGCGGAATCTTTGGCTGCGTGGTATGAGACTGCAGTGGAATTCTGTGTGGAGAGAGTGATTAGTGTTACTTAAGATGACATGTGTCTTCTTTTGCACTCGAGTGTGATGGATCTGGCTGAAGGTTTCTATGGGTGTACCGATGATGTTTTGTCCCTTTGCGAGGAACTGAGGCAGTGCTACGCCCGAAATGCTTTATCTTTCATTAAACAAGTGATCTCTACACTCCCAAGCAATTCTTGTTGTAACTGTTGTTTTGTGACTGCATGTTACGAGAAAACAAAGGTCTATTGGCAATGAAACGTACGCGTCATCAGCTTGTCTGCGAACCCATGGACTGCAGGGGCATCGCACAAAAAAAGTTTAACACCGTCTTCTCCTTTAATATTCCTAAGAACGTTCATGCAATTCATACGTAGTACGTAAATTGAAAATTTTCAGCGTCAAAAAAGCATACTTTCGGGAATGTTCCAGGGAAATTGCCATAAACAGCAACTACTCCCTGTGTTTACCACGGCGTCTAGGCGTGTATATAAAGACAAGTTAATAAAACTTGTTCTGAAAGAAACACCTGAAGTTGAGACCCATTCACTGCACTTAAGGACTGGTCTCTAAGAAACAGTCAGGCGACTACTCGTTTCCGTGTGGCTTTTTGTGCTCTTTCTAATTGCCTCCGGCAGTCAGCATTGGATCTCAATTCAATGCACATCTAAACAACACCCGAGACAAATGTTTTCCAGTGGAAAAAGTGTAAAGCAGGCAAAACTGTGAAATTTGAAAACGGGGCGCGCCAGTAAGAGACCATACAAGCTATATCAGGTAGGGGTTTCATTCACGACAAGTTTGTAAAAGAATGAGGGATTGTTCCTACATCCAAATGTCGGCCTTGGAAACTCATATGTCGATTTGTATGTTTATTTTCGACTGGAACTCAAAAACAAGTGTTTAGACCGTCTGCATTCTACAAAAAAGAATCACATGTCTTAATTATCAGTAAAGGGTCGTTAGATACGTTCACACTTTTTCGGCAAATGATGAATGCTCTTTGGCCACCGCATTTCTACTACGATTTAGTGCATAATGATTGTACTTTGCCACGTTTTCCGTCATGCCGGGTTGTCTGTCCTCCAGTAGATACATACATTCCGATTGATTCTGAATGTTTACGTGCTGCTGCAGATACTTCTGTTCCAGATCGCTATGCAGAGGACAATAGAGAAGAAAGTGTACTTCATCCTCTGCGTCCTTGCAGAACTGTATCCATTTGCAGGCAGTTCGAATAACGCCTGTTCGTCTTACGGTCGTTACTCTCGAAACAAAAGCGTACGAATGAATACGGGAAATTCTAAAAAGTGAGAACTGACGAATAGTCTTCTGCACCAAAGCAGTTCTTGAATTTGAAATACCATTTGTATCTATTGTTTTCTGAACATATTCATGGCATTCTTGTTAAAAAAAATTTTTTAGTCTCTGCCCAAATACCTCCAGAAATCATCTTTCGTCTTGGACACCTCCAGTTAACCAAACATAGCTTAAACCATATCAGCACAAGCATTTATTTGTGGACTCTACCCCATTCATAGTATGTGCAATGCTTTAATTTCTCAGCATGAACAATGCTTGTTTGAGGAGTCTGAAAATTTCCATCCTGGATATATTAAAACAGAATTTAATTGTCCTATAAAAGTACGAGACTGACAGAGAGAATCTAACTTGATCTCCCCGATCCATATATATGTAGTTAGGTGTTCGGATGTCCAGTCCCGGGACATCTTTGCAAGCAAACTCATGTATCTTTTCAATGGTATCTATGTTAGCTAGGCCCATATGCTTTTGTTCATGAAGCAAAGTAGGTTGTATCTTTGAATTAAAGAGCTTATAAAACGTTGCTGTTTATGGAGTGCAAGCTCCACATTGCCTTCAGAATCTGGCCAGCCTGTTGTCCTCTTTGGTAGCCAGATCATCAACGCAAACGTTTATCCAATGCTTTGTGTAGAATGTGATTCCCAAGTATCTGTGTCTGTTTACTACTCCTAAGTTCCGTTTATCGAGGGATTACTTTTCTCCATCTGCTAGGAAACACCACCCCCCTTCTTAAAACCAAAACATTTGACTTGTCAATGTTAATCCTTAGCCCCGGGGATTTAGTTACGTAGGCAGATATTGCAAGTTGTACTTGTCGGATAAAAACGGTTATACATCATCGGCAAACAACAGGAGGAAAAGTTCTTCCATCCCAAGTAGGAGCTGGACACCATGTTTTCCGTGCGTACAGACATGGTCAGCAACAAAGTATTATAGAAAGAAAAACATTGTATGCGACTCTAAGGCATCTTGTTGTACGCCAACGGGACAGCAACACAGTCAGATGCGACACAGTTCCACTGAACGCGAATTTGTAGTAGCCAATCTAGGCCTAGAGCCTTTATGTGTCGAAATTGGCATATGGTACCTTTAACTTATGCAGTTCTTATTTCCGCATAGCTGTTGGTCACATAATTATCCGTTGAATACAAAAGCATGTTGTTTCTACGTTATTCAGTTGCATGTGAGAAATGTGGTTTCAATCTTTCACAGGTTAAATCAGGTTGAACAATGAAATGTCCCGTCAAGTACCAGACCAATAACCCAAAGGTTTTGCCTTGCCTTGCCTTGCCTTGTCTTGCGTTGCGTTGCGTTGCGTTGCATTGCGTTGCCTTGCCTTGCCTTGCCTTGCCTTGCCTTGCCTTGCCTTGCCTTGCCTTGCCTTGCCATGCCTTGCCTTGCCTTGCCTTGCCTTGCCTTGCCTTGCCTTGCCTTGCCTTGCCTTGCCTTGCCTTGCCTTGCCTTGCCTTGCCTTGCGTTGCGTTGCGTTGCGTTGCGTTGCGTTGCGTTGCGTTGCCTTGCCTTGCCTTGCCCATTCTAGTCCACTACAGACTTCGCCTGCCGGCGAAAGAGTCTCTAGCACAGTTCATATCATGTGATGGAACTGTTCCGTCCGGAATATTCATAAGGAGGTCACACGAGAGGCTTGTGAGATAGCACATTGCTCCCTGACATACGCCGTTAAAGTAGTTCTAAAACTATTTCGCACAAAACTCATAAATTACGCTTGTTGAGGCAATAAACAAGCGTTTATTCGATAGAATAACATGTTTGTGTTGAAATAGAAAAAAGTTTTGACATCTAAATGATTTCTGCAAAAAGTGGGAAAAATCTTAATCCCGAACGAGCTATTTTTGGCACAATGCTGTAACGCGAAGAGTCAAATCTATTACGCATTCATTGCGAACTGCGCCATAGTCACTACTGACTCGGGTTCACAGAATATGCCTTGCCTTGCCTTGCCTTGCCTTGCCTTGCCTTGCCTTGCCTTGCCTTGCCTTGCCTTGCCTTGCCTTGCCTTGCCTTGCCTTGCCTTGCCTTGCCTTGCCTTGCCTTGCCTCTCCTTGCCTTGCCTTGCCTTGCCTTGCCTCTCCTTGCCTTGCCTTAACTCCGGGTGGGGCCGTCTGAGCGCCGTCCAGACACACTAGTCACCAGTCTTCTCCAACCATTGCTGTCACATGTCAGTGCTTTGGTCTCCACACTTGGATTTTTTTAATCCATTCCTCAGAATTATCCGCTCATTGCCTATTTGGTCTATCCCTCCTTCTCCTCCGATACACTTTTCCTGGAGAATAGATTGTGTTATGTCATCGGATCATGTGACGTGGCCACACCTTCTGAGATTATTTATCCTCATTGTTGTGAGATCATCGCGGGGTCCAACGTGGTTTCTTATTGTGCTGTGGATCAGGG
>JAWQFJ010007772.1:5000-17258 GCA_034096865.1 Theodoxus fluviatilis
AAACATTTCAGCTAGCTTCCGACCACATTCAGATTCTTATAGCAGTGTTGTTGATTTAAACACAACTTTTTATTTAAAAAAAAGTATACTCACGTGTACAGTTTCATAATTTCGTTTCCTAGACCTTATCAATTCTAGGCTTTGGATGGGCAAACTCGAGTTTCGAGTTACATACATTTCTGATTTACCAACTGACCTCTGGTTTTGCGTTTGACTGATGAATTTTTCAGGTATTTCATTGCACTCTTAGCAGAGGGATAGTCGGTGACCAGCTAGTCCAACATATTATTTCGTGATCTTTTTGTGGCCTTGGAAAGGGCTGTTTGGAGTGTGATGGGCTTTCGGAGGAGTTTGGGCCTGACAAAGGAGTTTCCTCCGATAGCTCGCCAAACTCCAAACGGCCCTTTTCAGGGACGCGAATAAGATCACCAACTAATACGCTGGACTTGCTCATCCCCAGCTATCCCTTTGCTATCTACTTTGGTCTAACCCCGGTACTCCACCTCCTTAAAGGCAAGTCTTGTGAAGAATTCGGATACAACGTCTGCGTGCTTCCTACTGCACTCGGCGCAGCTTAGCAAACGCAGAGCCCGCAGCCCACGGCTCTAGTACGCAGTGTCGTCTGCGTGCGCGTTAGTTGATGTGCGGATACACGCTTGCACTTTGCATTGCTGCTTTGGGTGCACTAGGAGATAAGCGAACGTGAAAGATTTCCACATGTTTCCAAAAGATCCATTTAGGCAGGAGGAATAGATCGACCTTTGTTGAGAAGTGCCTCTATGATCCTGGTCCTCATTTTGATACCCAGGTCGGGGGAGCGCTTATTTTCGCCCGTCGTCTCACTTTCCATTGACGCTATTTCTACCATTTCCCCATCATTGTAAAGATCTGAAAATTGACAATATTACTGGGCAATATTAAAGATGTTAGATTAATATGAAAGCTCATATTTTCCTAAACAAGCACTAGTGTTGCTATTTTCTGTCCCCAATTTCTCGTAAACCACGGCACTGCATTATACACATTTGATACGGGCAGACTGAAGATGAAATGATTATTTGGACAGTGTTCAATATTTCAGTGTATCGGTATGACATGCAACCAGAGATGCTAATGTATTACGCCAGAAAAAAACTCTGAATTACCGACGTCAAGTGAAGAGAATTGAGAGACATACCTAAGTCTACCACACTTGACTATGTACTCAAGCCAGGAGACAACGGAAATTTTCTTTTTGTGTCGCGGGCATGAATTGGATTGAAACTCAAACGCAGGGCAAAATATGTGACAGTTTGTGCATGGCCACACTACGTTTAGATGTATAGTACATACGATACATGAAGGCACCAGATAAGGTGCATGAGAAATGTTTAGGAACTAAATGAAGCAAGACTGTCTGCCAGGAGTACATTAAAGTTAGTTTTATTACCTGGACGTTTCTCGAAGAACGCCGACAAACCGACAGCTGAGAAAGATGAAATTTCACAAGGTTTCGCTTATCAACGTGTTATTACAATTATTTCATATCCTTTCCTTTTGAACATATGTATTTAACATAAACACAACATATTCTTTATTCATCCAGAATAGGAAATTAAGGTCACAAATCACAGAATAATAACTAATTATGTACAAACAAACTATCCCTAAACAGCACAGAACGTTACAATCAGGAACTTCAAAAAGATATTAGGACGGTAAAGCCTGCATCGCAAGAGATACGGATTAGACAGCAGTTTTAGAATAGAGTTTAAATAACTTATTGCAGTTGGTAAAACACATCGCCAGAATCTGTCTGTACGTGTTTTTGGGGGGCGGAATCTTTGGCTGCGTGGTATGAGACTGCAGTGGAATTCTGTGTGGAGGGGGTGATTAGTGTTACTTAAGATGGCATGTGTCTTCTTTTGCACTCGAGAGTGATGGATCTGGCTGAAGGTTTCTATGGGTGTACCGATGATGTTTTGTCTCTTTGCGAGGAACTGAGGAAGTGCTACGCCCGAAATGCTTTATATTTCATTAAATAAGTGATCTCTACACTCCCAAGCAATTCTTGTTGTAACTGTTGTTTTGTCTTAATGGTTCAGGCGGTTCACATTTCACGTTTATGTGACTGCATGTTACGAGAAAACAAAGGTCTCTTGGCAATGAAACGTACGCGTCATCAGCTTCTCTGCCAACTCATGGACTGCAGGGGCATCGCATAGCACAATAATAAAATGTTTAACACCGTCTTCTCCCCAGGATATTCCTAAGAACGTTCCTGCAGTTCATACGTAGTATGTAAATTGAAAATTTTCAGCGTCAAAAAAGAATGCTTTCGGGAATCTTCCAGGAAAATTGCCATAAACAGCAACTACTCCATGTGTTTACGACGGCGTCTAGGCGTGCATATAAAGACAAGTTAATGAAACTTGTTCTGAAAGAAACACCTGAAGTTGAGACCCATTCACTGCGCTTAAGGATTGGTCTCTAAGAAACAGGCAGGCGACTACTCGTTTCCGTGTGGCTTTTGTGTTCTTTCTGATTGTCTCTGGCAGTCTGCGTTGGATCTCAATTCAATGCACATCTAAAAACACCCGAGACAAATGCTTTCCAGTGGAAAAAGTGTAAAGCAGGCAAAACTGTGAAATTTGAAAACGGGGCGCGCCAGTAAGAGACCATACAAGCTATATCAGGTAGGGGTTTCATTCACGACAAGTTTGTAAAAGAATGAGGGATCGTTCCTACATCCAAATGTCGGCCTTGGAAACTCATATGTCGATTTGTATGTTTATTTTCGACTGGAACTTAAAAACAAGTATTTAGGCCGTCTGCATTCTACAAAAAAGAATCACATGTCTTAATTATCAGTAAAGGGTCGTTAGATACGTTCACACTTTTTCGGCAAATGATGAATGCTCTTTGGCCACCGCATTTGTACTACGATTTAGTGCGTAATGATTGTACTTTGTCACGTTTTCCGTCATGCCGGGTCGTCTGCCCTCCAGTAGATTCATACATTCCGATTAATTCTGAATGTTTACGTGCCGCTGCAGATACTTCTGTCCCAGATCGCTATGCAGAGGACAATAGAGAAGAAAGTGTTCTTCATCCTCTGCGTCCTTGCAGAACTGTATCCATTTGCAGGCAGTTCGAATAACGCCTGTTCGTCTTACGGTCGTTACTCTCGAAACAAAAGCGTACGAATGAATACGGGAAATTCTAAAAAGTGAGAACGGACGAATAGTCTTCTGCACCAAAGCAGTTCTTGAATTTGAAATACCATTTGTATCTATTGTTTTCTGAACATATTCATGGCATTCTTGTTAAATACATTTTTTTAGTCTCTGCCCAAATACCTCCAGAAATCATCTTTCGTCTTGGACACCTCCAGTTAAACCAAACATAGCTTAAACCATATCAGCACAAGCATTTATTTGTGGAGTCTACCCTATTCATAGTATGTGCAATGCTTGAATTTCTCAGCATGAACTATGCTTGTTTGGGGAGTCTGAAAATTTCCATCCTGGATATATTAAAACAGAATTTAATTGTCCTATAAAAGCACGAGACTGACAGAGAGAATCTAACTTGATCTCCCCGAACCATATATATGTAGTTAGGTGTTCCGATGTCCAATCCCGGGACATCTTTGCAAGCAAACTCGTGTATCTTTTCAATGGTATCTATGTTAGCTAGGCCCATATGTTTTTGTTCATGAAGCAAAGTAGGTTGTATCTTTGAATTAAAGAGCTTGAAAAACGTTGGTGTTTATGGAGTGCAAGCTCCACATTGCCTTCAGAATCTAGCCAGCCTGTTGTCCTCTTTGGAAGCCAGATCATCAACGCAAACGTTTATCCAATGCTTTGTGTAGAATGTGATTCCCAAGTATTTGTGTCTGGTTACTACTCCTAAGTTCCGTTTATCGAGGGATTACTTTTCTCCATCTGCTAGGAAACACCACCCCCCTTCTTAAAACCAAAACCTTTGACTTGTCAATGTTAATCCTTAGCCCCAGGGATTTAGTTACGTAGGCAGATAATTCAAGTTGTACTTGTCGGATAAAAACGGTTATAGAGATAAGTTCCACATCATCGGCAAACAACAGGAGGAAAAGTTCTTCCATCCCAAGTAGGAGCTGGACACCATGTTTTCCGTGCCTACAGACATGGTCAGCAACAAAGTATTATAGAAAGAAAAAACATTGTCTGCGACTCTAAGGCATCTTGTTGTACGCCAACGGGACAGCAACGCTGTCAGATGCGACACAGTTCCACTGAACGCGAATTTGTAGTAGCCAATCTAGGCCTAGAGCCTTCATGTGTAGAAGTTGGCAGATGATACCTTTAACTTATGCAGTTCTTATTTCCGCGTAGCTGTTGGTCACATAATTATCCGTTAAATACAAAAGCACGTTGTTTCTACGTTATTCAGTTGCATGTGAGAAATGTGATTTCAATCTTGCACAGGTTACATCAGGTTGAACAATGAAATGTCCCGTCAAGTAAAAGACCAATAACCCAAAGGTTTTGCCTTGCCTTGCCTTGTCTTGCGTTGCGTTGCGTTGCATTGCGTTGCCTTGCCTTGCCTTGCTTTGCTTTGCTTTGCTTTGCTTTGCCTTGCCTTGCTTTGCCTTGCCTTGCCTTGTCGCGTTGCATTGCGTTGCGTTGCCTTGCCTTGCCTTCCCTTGCCTTGCCCATTCTAGTCCACTACAGACTTCGCCTGCCGGCGAAAGAGTCTCTAGCACAGTTCATATCATGTGATGGAACTGTTCCGTCCGGAATATTCATAAGGAGGTCACACGAGAGGCTTGTGAGATAGCACATTGCTCCCTGACATACGCCGTTAAAGTAGTTCTAAAACTATTTCGCACAAAACTCATAAATTACGCTTGTTGAGGCAATAAACAAGTTTAGTCGATAGAATGACATGTTTGTGTTGAAATGGAAAAAAAGTTTTGACATCTGAATGATTTCTGTAAAAAGTGGGAAAAAAGTATCCCGAACGAGCTATTTTTGGCACAATGCTGTATTTGCGAAGGGTCAAGTCTATTACACATTCATTGCGAACTGCGCCAGAGTCACTACTGACTCGGGTTCACAGAATATGCCTTGCCTTGCCTTGCCTTGCCTTGCTTTGCCTTGCCTTGCCTTGCCTTGCCTTGCCTTGCCTTGCCTTGCCTTGCCTTGCCTTGCCTTGCCTTGCCTTGCCTTGCCTTGCCTTGCCTTGCCTTGCCTTGCCTCTCCTTGCCTCTCCTTGCCTTGCCTCTCCTTGCCTTGCCTTGCCTTGCCTTGCCTCTCCTTGCCTTGCCTTAACTCCGGGTGGGGCCGTCTGGCGCCGTCCAGACACACTAGTCACCAGTCTTCTCCAACCATTGCTGTCACATGTCAGTGCTTTGGTCTCCACACTTGGATTTTTTTATCCATTCCTCAGAATTATCCGCCCATTGCCTCCTTGGTCTATTCCTCCTTCTCCTCCGATACACTTTTCCTGGAGAATAGATTTTGTTATGTCATCGGATCATGTGACGTGGCCACACCTTCTGAGATTATTTATCCTCATTGTTGTGAGATCATCGCGGGGTCCAACGTGGTTTTTTATTGTGCTGTGGATCAGGGCAACGCTGCGTTATGTTATTTTGAAGTATATGCTTAAGTCAAAACTGATTGCTGTGAATGTTTTAGTCAAGCAACGTATATCAGATCTACCCACGAATGAGGGAAAGAAACTGACTTTTTTAACAGAGAGTCCACTCTTCTCACATTCCCGCGCATTGATCTACCCAAACTCGAGAAACCTGGTTCTGTCAGTTTGGATGCCAAGTCGCATACCCTCAAGCACAGTAATCTAACTCCTATTCCGGCCTGTGGAATATGACTGGTGTCTGACGTTGACAATGGGTGTCGGCCACGCCTTCAGTTTCGCTGCTCACGGTTCTGGCACCTCCCTGGAGGGTATGCCGAATTCAGCCGTTCCACAGAGAAGTAGCGTTCGTAGTTCTCGTCTGTTGTGTCTCTAGGCGGCGTTCGAGCAGCATCCTGTTGGCCTCGTGAGATTCAGAAGCACTCGCCATCCACAAACAGCTAGTCTGGGTTAAAGGTGTAAGTGCTATTCCTTGTAGTAGATAGTGTTCGGGGTCGGTTCTGGTCTGGCGTGGACTAGTCTACACTATCGGTTCGATTCTCATGGACAACCTTTGATTGTGCAGTTGTCAACGAATGGCTGTGAAATCTGTGAGTTTCGAGTATCGTGTTTTCTTTCCTCAATGACAGCAGCGACACCGACCCCTCATGCAGACAGCTTTGCTTTTCATCGAACGAGTAATTGTGACCCGACATTTCGCTGCTCTTGAAACATGACGACTGGCTCACAACTTCGGGGAAAGTTCCGTCCTTATTCTCACCCACGTATCTGTAGTCGGCTTCGACCTGTCAGGGTATGGTTCCATGGTGTGAAAGTTGAGGTAGGCACCCACAGAGACATCTTTATTCTAGACAGAATCTCTCATGGAAGTGGGGACGAAAGATGCAGCTTCCGCATCCTTTTCGCCCGATCTTTGAACATCATTCCTTGCAGATTTTCTATGTTGCGTGGGCAGCTGTCTCAATTACACGTCTGGATGGGTCCAAGTCCCAGTATATTACTACTGCCTTCCATCATCTCCTTGAACACGGATATGACGTTGAGGAGGACGAAAGGGTTTGACTGAGCCGTCATATCTATAGTCCGGGTTGTGTTGCCGCCTCTGCAGTATTTTGGTCAGCCTGCAGCTTCCTTCATCGCTTTTGTCTATAGTAAGTCTTCCTCTGCTCTCTGTTGTAAGACCCGGATTCCTGTCTAGACTCCTGAAACAACAACGTGTTATTTTGGAAGTGTAAAACGATTTCTTTGCTGTCGGAGGCGACTCATGATTTACCTTTGCCTTCATGTAAGGTTTCGGGCGATCTCGATCCATTTGCACTTGAGCTCCTTCTGTCCGTACCTCAACAAGGCCAACTTGTCAAGAAATGGTGCCCTATAAGTGACGATTTATGTTGACTACTGGGTGTTTTATACGGAGCTGCACCCTTACTGTGTCTTTCTTGGACCACTGGGGGCCTGGATTGGCTTCTCAAAAGAGTTGCAACAACGACTGGTTCCAGATGAATATTTTTTATCTCTCTCGTACAGAGAAAACATTTTGCCATTTCTTTTCGTCGAATCTTCTCGTGTGGCCGCTTGATCAGCACTGATTATCGTTTAGCTTTTGGCTTATGTGGTAAGGCTTTTGGCTTATGTGGTAAGGCTTTTGGCTTATGTGGTAAGGCTTTTGGCTTATGTGGTAAGGCTTTTGGCTTATGTGGTAAGGCTTTTGGTTTATGTGGTAAGGCTTTTGGCTTATGTGGTAAGGCTTTTGGCTTATGTGGTAAGGCTTTTGGCTTATGTGGTAAGGCTTTTGGCTTATGTGGTAAGGCTTTTGGCTTATGTGGTAAGGCTTTTGGCTTATGTGGTAAGGCTTTTGGCTTATGTGGTAAGGCTTTTGGCTTATGTGGTAAGGCTTTTGGCTTATGTGGTAAGGCTTTTGGCTTATGTGGTAAGGCTTTTGGCTTATGTTGTAAGGCTTTTGGCTTATGTGGTAAGGCTTTTGGCTTATGTGGTAAGGCTTTTGGCTTATGTGGTAAGGCTTTTGGCTTATGTGGTAAGGCTTTTGGCTTGTGTGGTAAGGCTTTTGGCTTATGTGGTAAGGCTTTTGGCTTATGTGGTAAGGCTTTTGGCTTATGTGGTAAGGCTTTTGGCTTATGTGGTAAGGCTTTTGGCTTATGTGGTAAGGCTTTGGGCTTATGTGGTAAGGCTTTTGGCTTATGTGATAAGGCTTTTGGCTTATGTGGTAAGGCTTTTGGCTTATGTGGTAAGCCTTTCCAAATTCACGCTGAAGGAATCTGTTTCATTACGAACAGCTTTTGGCTTATGTGGTAAGGCTTTCCAAATTCACGCTGAAGGAATCTGTTTCATTACGAACAGCGTCTTGGGTTTGGGAAGTAGTTTTGTAGTAAATGCCCAATGTACGAGTAATATCCTGTGAATAACGCTTTGTCTCAACAAGTATTCCAGTCTCTTGAGACTGTTTTGTACCACGTCTCTAATCTGCCGATTCGTCTTTCCAACGAGTCCTAGTAAGGCTGTCTCTGAGTGCATTTGTCTGAAGTTTCCTGAGAAACATCCAAGATTGTAAAAATGTGTTATATTTATTTATTTCAACAGAAAGTAGATGGATAAGTATGGTCCAAGATTATTAATATGAGTAGAATGAATGTAGTTGGACAGTTGCGAAATTTAACTGACTAAAGTACAGTCCTTCTAACAGTAAATCATTACAAGAAACAATATGAATGGGTAGTCTTACAATGTCTTACCTACATTATATTGTTACATTTCAAGGGTTCTTGAAGGCGACTTATAATACAAAAACTTGCAACTAATTGTGTTACTTTTCGTAGAATCCTAACCATTTCTCTTTAAACTCTTCTTCATTATCTTCCAAAATAATTTTCTATTGTTCCACGTTTATTACTTTCTGCAAACACAGCTTAAAATCTTTTATGTTGGGGGTTGAATTTTTCTTGTTTCCGTAGTAGATAAAATTTTCAATAGGAAAAATAGTATTATGTATCGCACAATCTTCGTTGACAGAATGAAATGGTTTATCTAACTTTGATCATGTCACTTCTTTCAGGGTTTTGTTTCTCAAATAGTAACGTGTTTAATTTCAAAATCATTTCTGAATTCACAGTCGATGAAGAGATGGTCCAACGTTTCAACGTCATTCTTGCAAAATTAAATTGTATTATTCTGTGCAATTTTCATGTTAAGCAAAATCTCGTCGACTGAAAACACGATATCGTATTGACAATTCCTCAGTTTTACTCCTGTGGTAGTTTTATGTGGTACAAGATTTTTATCGCAAGGCAATTCATCACCTCCGAGTCTTCGCTTCCAAGTACCTTGTGACGTTGAGAACCAGTCACGTTGGCATCATATTTCTCCATATTGGTGTTCTCAGGGCTGACCTCTACTATTCTTTGGCGCTCCCTTCTGATGGCGATGTTGACTTGACACATGAGGAAGTTGGAAGAACACGTATCAGGTTGACGGCTCTAAACTTTAGCTCTACGCTCGTTGGTCCAGCTGTTGCTGGAAGTCCTGACATAGAGAGGGAGAGATGGAGTGAGGTTAGAAAACTGGACTTTACACAGAGTTGGATAGCAGGGTGGAAGGGATATGTGGCTGAAATGGGATAGAAATAGTTTTCATCACTAAACCAGAGGATTGTTCTGTGTAAACATATGTGTTCATATCTACGTATGTGTCTTAGTGCGCACATTATATTACACATGCTTCAATAAAATACCAAACTGTCGAGTGCAATTTTACTTAGGAAAAAGAGAATAGAACACATCAACTGTGGTTAAGGTAACACCGATAAAAAGGGGTTCGGTAGGACGGCTTAATCTTTGTTCTGTCTTTTTTACCTTTCAGAGAATACCAGATTGAACACGAACCAAACTTTCTTTCACTGAAAATGTTTTATATATATATACTGAAATAGTGAATTCTTTGAAAATAGGATAGGACAGCACGCAGCGCATTATTTCCTGAAGATTTATCTTTTCTTATCTTGTCCCTTTTTGCAGAATCGTAAAAAAGAAATTGGGCTCTGCAGAAAGAAAGTAGGGTCGATCTGCTTACCGTAACAATCACTTCTTTGTGTGGCGTGATATCTTTTTCCGTCCCACTGATACAATTATGTAAAACTTTTATATGGAAACTTTTATAATCTCACGTCTTCCACAAAAGTAAATTCACATACTTTTAGACAATGAAGTAACTGGAATCACGAATACAGTGTCGTGACGTGACTTGTTCTTCACAAGTCCTGGCGTAAAATAGGGCGCACCTCAGCAGCAGTCCTACATAGAACTCGGTTCTGGGTTATTTTCTTCGCAAGTAAGATGTTCCACGGCAGGCCTACAGTATTCCAGTCTAGTTCACTAGAGACTTCGCCTACCGGTGAAAGTGTCTCTAGCCCAGTTGACATCACGTGATGGAAGGTTTTCGTCCGAAATATGCAAATGGAGGTCACATGAGAGGCTTGTGGGATAGCCGATCTGCTCCCTGACATACGCCGTTAAAGTAGTTCTAAGACCATTTCGCAAAAAAACTCTTTACATACTCTTGTTGAGGCAATAAACGAGCTTTTATTCAATAAAATAAAATGTTTGTGTTAAAATGGAAACAAGTTTTGACATCTGAATGATTTCTGTAAAAAGTAGAGAAAAGCAATATCAGAACGAACTATTTTTGGCGCAATGCTGTAATGCGAAGGGTCAAGTCTATTACGCATTCAGTGCGAACTGCGCCAGAGTCACTGCTGTCTCGGGTTCATAGAATGACAGTATTCTACAGGAAAACGTCAGGGCTGTAGTCCAGTGCTTACAGCGCTTGCCAGCAGTGGATCGCTGCTGTTGGCGTCAGTGGCATTCAAAGCTACGCGTATCGTAGCGTTGCATCCTCGAAGAAAGTACCCCACTCGCACTGCTCCTCACCCACTCACGACTCAAATCGCGTTCGCTGTGCCGGCAGTGATCGCACACTGAAGTACCTTTAAAGCTTGCTGGGGGCCGTAATCCATCATCGGATTGCAATGGTGGTGCTGGTGGCTGTTTATGTGCGTCCTATCTGTCTGTCGTCGTGCTAGTCATCAGGAACTAGAAAGGTATCGATCAAAATGACTCAATGATCACGCGTAGAAGTGTAAAGCGGTTTAACGCTCGAATGTGTGTAAAAATGCGTCAAATAAAACTAGCACCGTTACCCGTAACCTTTACTACATGTAAATAAACTTACTCATCGAGAGACCATTATGTCAATAACTATCTGCCAATACTGTCGCATCAACCACTCGGAAGAACAACTTCGTATGTTTTGAGGCTCCTGAAACCAAGGTAATGGTGGCACCACGATGTCATGGTTATTTTGTTTTTTATCGACTCTTGTGGGAGGGATTCTGAGTAAGCTGTCTGTCTGCGCTGTTGCATATTCAAGTGCCCACTGTTGGTCCATAGGCTTGGTGCGAGCATGCTTTATATATGTGCGCGGGCGCACAGTACGTGTGTATGCGTGCACTGGCGTGCGAGTAAGCTTGCCATTAGTTGCATGTACTTGTGTGTATGTAAATCAAAACTTCCATAGCTCCCTCTATACTAACTCTTTATGCACATGTATGTGCCTGAATGCCCAAGTGGGTGTGCATGCATGCTTGTGTGCATCCATGTGTGCGTGCATTAGTGCGTGTGCTTGTTTGAATCTACTGCGCCATTTATTGATGCGTGTAAAAAAAGTGGTGAAATGTTCGGGAACTACGTTATCCCTAGGGCTTCATCTTAATGAAGGATCGTGATGTTTGAGGACACCGGAACGAAATCGCGTAACTTGGAGTTTTACGGTACACAAACGAAGCATTTAGACATGTAGAGAAAATGACAAACAGAGGGGTAAACAAGCAGACGCATACGAAAACAACATAAACAAATGGACTCACATGCACACACACATACGGTGGACAGATTGATGGACGAGCGGACGGACGAACGGATGTGGAATTTAAGAACAAGCAAACAAACAGCAGATAGACAAACAGACTGGGCTAGATAAATTGAAAAGCAAACAAACAGACAGGCGAGCAGAGGTCTCCGAGGAGAGAGGGAGAAATTAAATGATAAAAAGATGCCCGCAGATATACAGTCACATAGACACTA
This sequence comes from Theodoxus fluviatilis, assembly GCA_034096865.1. Taxonomy (NCBI): domain Eukaryota; kingdom Metazoa; phylum Mollusca; class Gastropoda; order Cycloneritida; family Neritidae; genus Theodoxus; species Theodoxus fluviatilis. The sequence continues at coordinate 16,775 of JAWQFJ010007772.1, forward strand.
GCGCAGTCTCTCTCCCTCTCTCTCTCTCTCTCTCTCTCTCTCTCTGTCTCTCTCTCTCTCTCTCTGTCTCTCTCTCTGTCTCTCTCTCTGTCTCTCTGTCTCTCTCTCTCTCTCTCTCTCTCTCTCTCTCTCTCTCTCTCTCTCTCTCTCCTTGCATGTAGACCATGGGATCATGTTCTGGAATCGGATATCTAGTAGCAGTTCCGTAATGTAAAAGCTATTTTAACCATCACTGTTTTCCCCTGATGCATCCTGGATGAAAGGACTTGGATGATGTATTTAACTGCACATAATGGTTAATGTGTTCAACAAAGTATTCATGTTATTATGATGGCGCAACCATATTCTTTATTCATCTTAAGGCTTAATCCTTGACTCTGTGATGTACTGATTTTCCATATGTTACATATGTGCATAAATTCCCAGTTTTATTTCCTTTCTTGACGTGTCGTCGGCCGCAATAAAGCCAGCAAGCAATCTCTCT
>JAWQFJ010007774.1:0-77500 GCA_034096865.1 Theodoxus fluviatilis
TCTGAGGCTGTACCTAGAGCGGACCCGCTCTAGACGGGTGGCTCCCCTTCGACGCCTTTTCCTCTCTCTTAATGAGGATTATCACAAGGACATTTCGGCCGGTACAGTCTCTCGATGGATCTCGGAGACCGTGCTACTAGCATACAAGTCTTCCCTTGCTGAGACCCCAGCTTCATCTCCCAGAGCGCATGAGCTGCGGGCGTTGGCGTCTTCTGCCGCATTCCACTCTGCACCTCTTCGTCAAGTGCTTGATGCGGCTTTCTGGCGTTCGGAGGGTCCCTTCCTACGCCATTACCTGCGGGATCTCCGACGTCAACGTGCAGACGGTTCCTTTGGGATTTCCTTTGTGGCTGCTGGCGCTATACTGCCCTCTCCAGTCACCTCCGTCTAAGTTAAGGTATGTGGTTTAAGATTTTTTACCCGCCTCCTTTTCTTTGAAGTCTGCACTTGTGAGATATGGTAAGATATGTGAAGTTAAAATAGAATTTTTAATCTAAAATTCAGTTTAACAAGCATACTTACCATATCTCACGCCTTAGTCCCTCCCTTCCTCCCCGCTTCTGAGAGTTCCTGTCTTAAATGGCGGCTCTTTAGAGAATGTTTATGGGATTGATCATGTGATCAGGGAGGTGACTGGGGCAGTTGTTTGTTTTGGTTTCGCCGAATTTGCTCGCGGAGCGAGATTAATGCACTTGTGAGATATGGTAAGTATGCTTGTTAAACTGAATTTTAGATTAAAAATTCTATTTTTCTGCTGCGATGAGATTTCTGACGGGCTCAGTGCGCATGCGCAGATTTCTGACGGGCTCACTGCGCATGCGCAAACATGCGACACAGTTTCCGCCGCGATGAGATTTCTTCATTCTTCCAACGATTTCTTTTTGTCATGGACCCCCAACGCATGGCAAAGTTTTCAAAAAGAATGACTAGACTCAAGGACTTTCTGAAGACCAAAAAGCACGCACCGGAATCATCAAAAAGTCAACAAAGGAAGATTTTGAATCAGTCCACTGAGTCCGTCAGAAATTTCATCGCAGCATGCGCACTGAGTCCGTCAGAAATCTCATCGCAGCAGAAAACTCATTTCGTCACACCGTCTCTTTTTAGAGTTGAATTTTCTGCACGTCCCTCGCAGATAACTCTGCGATGACTTCCGGAAATTATTTTGGTCGCTACAGGCTACGTAAGGCCACCGAGCACAAAACCACTACAATAGTTCCGAGTCAGCGCAAATCAAGTCACGATGTACTTAGTTATTCGCCTCTTACGAATCGCGAAGGGAGACGCGGTGGGTCAATTCTTACACACACACGCACACACCCTAACCCACAAGGAGCGTCAGCTGGTATGGATTGATCATTCATTGACTGATTGAGCCCGCCGATCACCTCAATGTTGAGGTAAAATCGACAGGCATCGGGCTTGCGAAAGTCAATGTAACGCGTTTTCTTCCTCACGGACATTACCTTAGAAAGAAAAATGTATCAACTAACTCTAATTATTTTAGATATTGGTTTCTTGGCACAGCCAGCTTACCACGTCGGAGCATATCTATACACAAATAAAAGAAAAGCGAAACGATTGCTAGTTCACTGAGTTTTGATGTGTGACCGGGACACTCCCCGCAGTATGTTTTGTTTGCTTTGTATGTAAGGTTTTAGCACTATCTGTAGGTGTAAAAATGGTCAGTTATTAATATAATTGGTGAATTTAGTTGGAATGAAACTTTGTTTTTTGCTTTAAATGCCATTTTCTTGTCATAATCTTACACGTTACATTATGCGGGCAAGTTGATCATGCACTCATCGACTCTATGATCGTGAATTTTCTGTCCTCGCCTGACCAGGGAAACGAAATAGTCAATTCAAGCCAGAACTAAACAGTTATCTGCTGCCACATTCGAGCTTTGCATGAAACATTGTATCACACTAGCTCGATCGTCTGCTGTTGACATTGTGTACAATGCTAGTGTTGTCTGATGCTATGAAAACGATACATTAAAATTGCATGTGTGTTATGAAAACACTGCTCAGATTAAATTGCTTTATTTTTGGTAACTGAGAAAATGTGTGACGATGTACGCCAGGGTTTCACGAGTTTGGTGGGAAAAGTGCGAGCTGAGGCTGGAGTGTGTGTGTGTGTGTGTGTGTGTGTGTGTGTGTGTCACAGTGTGTGTATATTTTTCCTCATCAAGACAGATATTTGTTCCATCCCTTCCTTACTGAATTTCAATGGTTCTCACTTGGAAATCCTGCCATATTGTAAAACTTGATCTTCTGCTGGTTTGCCTCTTGCTGATCCGGCAGATGGATCCACTCCCTCACATGATTGTACATGGCATTTGTTACACGCTTGACTGTCCTAGACGCGGTTGTTTGGTCTACCCCGATGAGGTCACCAATGACAGCCATGTATGATCCAGTAGCATAATAACGCAGGGTCAGACATACCTGTGCAATTGAACAAACAAGTTATAACTGCTTAGAAGAAATTAAAACATAACATAGTATCTCTCAATACTGTGCATTAAAAACATCCATGTGCACAGAACATAAACTTTATGAACAGTATTGTAAGTGTGATGCATGTAACATAACTTTTTAAAAGCTGGAAACCCCATTCTGATTCAGGCTAAAGAAGAAAGAAAAAAAGATTAAAAAAATAACTATATAAAAAAGCCAGACACCTAACTCAGACAAACCCCAATCGAACCTGTTAGATTTACCCCACTTTATTTGTGTTGAACTTTATGATTTCCATCAGTGTAGTGTACATTGTAGGTCGGGCCATTATGAGAAGGGCTGAGGCTGTTGTTAAACACCAAATCCACAATTTGAGCTTGGGACGATTTCTGATCATCCACAATGCGTGAGCAGCCATGTATGTTTTGCTTGTAGTAGGCTACTAAAGCCGTGTAGTGATGATACAGAGCAGCACTAAATTTTAGGTTGTTTAGTGGCCAACTTCGAACGCAACTACGCGTAGTCAGCTTTTATGCAGACCTTACTTCGCAATTTAGTTGCAAACTTCCGATTTAGTTGCCAACAACCGTTTAGTAAGTTCATATGCAGCCCACTACTGTCCGCCCAAAGCCACCACACGCATTCACTTCATTTGTCACCTCCTCCCACGCTGTCCGTCTTCTTTTGTTTGCTTGGGCTGTGTGTGTGCTGCTGTTAATGTACCCGTATCTTGCTGATACCGCTTTTATGATAGCTACCGATTCCCGTTCCGTGAAATCGGGGCTTTTCTTCGAGGTTTTGCTACCGATCGTGGCTGACATTTTTGACAGGTAGTTTGAAGCGGTACGCCTTGCGCTTGCGCACTGGGCGGAATCCCCGCGAATTCCACCTCATTCTAAAAATAACCCACAGACTAGGTCAATCAGTCCCAGACTTTCAAGTCAACACCCAGTCTGGGTTCGTGCATCGTAGACTCGCTTAGTCCCAGACTACGCGGTAGTCCTAGACTCTAAAGTCCAAAACTAGTGCTCTCGAAAGTCCACGTTCATGAATTACATCCCTGGAGTAATCTCCCTTTCATACCGTAACCTCGAAGGATTTCCCAAAGAACATTTCTATTTATACTATCAAATGCTTTTTAAAAATCTACAAACACGGCATACAATTTTCTATGTCTCGATAGGTATCTATGAATGACAGAATGAAGAACAAAGATATTATCCATCGTCGAATATCCTTCCAGAAACCTGCCTGTTCTTCACCAATTAAACCGTTACTTTTCAGCCCAATCTTGCAAGAGAGAGAGAGAGAGAGAGCTTGCTATTGTCTGAATAACAACTCAAATTAACAATGTATTGTTGATGAATTTATTCATGGTATGATGAAGTCAGTAAGATACAGTGACCACAATACACTACAGTAAGTATGAACTGCCAATAATGAGATGAATGTCCACACTTTTTTTTCTTTCTGTTTCTTCACATTTTAGTTCTTGCAGTTCAGAAAAAATTCACAAGACTGACAATAACACGTGACTGAGTTAATGCAGTGAACCACATGCAGGAACTAGTGTCGGCCACATTAATGGATGAATATTGGATGTGGCACCACTTCACTACAAACTCCAACATGACACTTGCATCACAGGGATTAAGTTGATCAGCACATCAGTAATGCACAGAGCCAACCCCTTCTTGGGCATGTCAAAACTGAGTAGTTCACTACACTCTCATTTGCTGTCAAATACAAAGCTCAACATGGCAACTGAAAAGCTTTTCAGATACTTCATGCACAAACATAAGTCACAATACGGTTATAGAGAGCAACCGGTAGCAGTTTTGTTGTGCTGAAAGAGCAGTGACTGCATTAGTGTCACATCATTTGGCCATGTCTTCTCTGCCCTTCAAAACATTGAACACCTTCTGTGTTATTCAAATATACAAAGATGTCAAACAACCTACAGAATGCAGGGTCAAAGCTTCTCATAAATAACACAATAATAAATGTATCAAATGCTTTCATGCACACCAAAAAAACCCACAATATCCCCTCCAAAATTACAAAAACAATTCAAAACAAAACACTGGCTGAAATTTTAATGAAGACAATACAAAATAATGTAAATTTATATGACAGGTTTGCCCATATTTTATGCAATAAGATTGTCTTTGGTGTAGTGTAAAGTGGCATGAGGAGTTCCACGTTAGCAAGCTAGGTTTTTGGCTTGTCCACTTCCAGTAGTGTGCTGGACGTTTCCTGTAGTATTTTAATCTACAAAGTGGTTCAGTTTTCTGGTTGGTTTCTCACAATACTGACAGCAATTAGAAAACAATGTAGCATCAGGTATAAAATACAACGTAAAAAACAAGACTTGGAGTTTTAATTTTGTTTTTATAAGATCACAATGTTTGTCTCAACTACATACTGGCTATTTCTCTGCTTTCTTTAATTCTGATGCTTTACTATCTACTAAAACCTGCGAATACATCCCATGAACCATGGAATAGTATGCTCCCATCTAAAAGTGCTTGCTGAGGCCACCCTCACAGAGCAACAGCACACAGCCTGGAAAGCTCCTTGACCATGGGTTCCAGCTGATTACAAAGGCATCCAGCAAAAGCCATCAAAAGGGCATTCCTATCCTGACTTTCAGCAGAGTGCCAAGACTGGTAATCTTCTGGAGGCAGATGAGTTATACTGATGCCAAGTGTAGTGAAGATGTGAACATTAGCTGCAATGATACCACTGTTGACTTCATGAGCAATTAAAGTCTCAAAGGGTGAGTGTACTAGATCATTTTGCTGAGCATTTACAGGTACCGTAAGTTATAGCAAACAGCAGCAGCAATGGCTTACACAAGGCAATTGTCAAACTTTCAATGATTAAAGGTGTAATAAGTAATTATTACATTTGTGGGTATTCACAACAACCATCTTTCATAGAAAATAGGGATTGTGAGAGCCCTGTGATTGATTATATGACTGTACAGGTGAAGCAGCCTAGTGTAGAACAAGTGAGCTGATACAGGCATATCGTAATATGTGCTTGCGTGTGTCGTCAACTGCATGCATAAGTGGCATACACTTGCTCACACACATGCATGCACATACACACACACAGACACACACACACACACGCACATGCACACCTTTTTAAAAACACTAATATCAAAACCTTCAAGTTCCACAGACCTAAGTCTCAAACTACACACTAAGGAAACCAACAAATAAAAGCCTGATAAGGACTCTCATAAAACATGCTTCAATACTTAACATAAATCTTACAACTAGTTGCATCTTAATCCATACCAGCGCTATCAATAATGTATTGACAGACTCACAGCCTTGTTTTCAAGATAAAGATGGTTAAAACTGAGTGTGTAAGAGCTATACAAGTTTTCATTATGACAAGTCTTAAAAAGGTAGCAATTTCCTTTACATGAAATGTAAGAAATTCAACACCCTTCCATCTGAGGTACACATTTTTTTCCCCACCCAGGAAAGCAAGTACTTAAAACATAACAAAAAATTGGTTGCTTGCAATTTCAAGTTAAATTGTATATATTCACTTTTCCTTGAAAAGAGATGGATAAAAAATTGTAGGTTGAATAAAGATAAATAACATCACTCATGTAGCTTAATTCTAACAAAAGAATACAAAAATCACATTAATAATGTATTCCTCAGAGTGATTGTGAAGATTTTATGATAAACAGTACTATCGTGTGAAAAGATCTAGTCACAGACTGAAGCTACATGACAGTGTAGCTGCTGTGTAAGTTATGTCTGATCCAGTGGGAGCACACCGCCACACACTATGCACAGTGGCTACTTTCTTTTGCTGCAGATGGAAAACCACAACACTGACTGCAGTGTGACACACACATGTAGATAAAGTGCAGCAAGACAGACAGTTAGGGACAAAAAGGTCTAGTGATGATCAAGCAACACAAGCTGCAAAATCACAGAATCATAGATTTGACATGCAGCAGCAAGAGCCAGCCGAGATCTGCAGGCGACAGGGAGTGCCAACTATGGCAAGTCAAGAACGGTTTCCTTCAGCCACTTGATGGGATTCACAGATTGAGCACAGCTGTTCTACTTCCAACGAACTAATCATGACGCTCCACATTGCTGCTGTCATTATTTATCATCATTACTTTCATCATCATTATTTTAAAGTTGCTTCTGAAGAACAATCTGATACTTTGGCAAGTAATTGTATATCAAAATAATGTTCACATATTTGATGTGATTGAACACTTTGCCATCCCCCCCAAAAAAATTAAAACACACCAACAACAACCAAACGTACCGACACAAACACAAAAAACAAACACCACCACCCCCATCCCTATAACAGAAACAAAGTAACATCCCCACCCCAAAATGAAACAGCATAGGTATCCTTTGCATTTTCTCTGCCTTCCGCTGTGAAGTAAATAACTATATAAAAAAAACACACACAAAAAACAACCCCCCCAAAAAACAAACAAACAACCCTCACAGCCTAAAGTGAGATTCATCCTTATCACTCAGGATTCATGACATTAAGGAATTTATTAAAATACATGAACATTAACTGATTTCTGATTATGTACATATAAAAAATATATAGAAAGCAATAATAATAATAATAATAATAATAATGTCCAAAATACTAGAGACAATAATTGAATAAAGAATCCATTTATCAAAGAACAATGCAAGGTATTTACTCATTGTTTTACCAGTTTAAAAAACCTCAATGAACCATCCCAACACACAGTAAGAACCATCTCTGTAAAATCAAGTTCACAAACAGATCTAACAAAGACTACATGTTATTCAAATTCTCCTGGTAAAACTGACATGGATTTCTTCTTGATGGAGACAAAACTGTCCCAACAGTAACACTTTATCCCTTCTGCACATTATACTAAACCCCAACAGAATCCTTCTTGCATTCTTCATGACAAGACAAGCCCTACATGCAGCAACGTGTGCTGTGGAGAAGAGAGCACATCATAGCAAGGTGAGTGAGATGAAGTTTCCTTGGAAGAAGCTTTTCCACGTTCACTACAGTGTGCAGTCTGAACACAGGGTCTGCAAACTTGCACAGCTTAAAACTTGAGCAAAGTAAGTCTGTGATGAAGTGGATGTTGTGAAGGAGCTCCCATGAGAAATTCATTTGTGATCTCTGGAGCAATGATTGAAGTATTCACAGAACTTTTATTTCCCTTGTAAGAAGTGCAGTTTTCAGTTCATCAAATTTTTCAGCTTGCTACCGTTTCATTGTCACCATGAATCAGATCTCTGATTAGAAATTCAATGCAGCACTTCCTTGTTGGCTAACTGGCAAATGAAGTTGGTTGTGGTTTGTCCAGTGGTACTCATAGCCTCATCTCAAAAGTTTTGTATATGATGCGACTGGTTTCACGGACACTTAAGCAATACTGCAAATGTGAGCAACAGCATGAGAGTCTTGGTACAGGGGGGAAAAAGTTTGTATCCAACTTGCACATTTCAATACCAAGTCTACCATAGACATTGGGGGATGCAATCCTGCAAAAACTTTGCCTTGCATTCTGGCACCCAGCACAAGACTCAACACAAAACTTCCAAAACAACAGGTGCTGTTTACTGGACAATCTACCACCCACCCTAGTCCACTCATTCAAAAAAAGCAATTGGCACTGGTGAAACAACGTCTGTCCCTCCTCTGGTGTTGTGCAGTCAGCAACATTGGCACTTGGACATGGAGCACCCACCATACACACATGTGTCCCAAAGTCACCCGTCTCTTTCTCTCCTTGGCACAGTTCCAGTTCCAGGTGAGGCTTAACTGCCATCAAAACAATGGCAAGCAACAACATGAGCAAGCTTTTCACATCCCAACAATGCCTCAAGTCTTCACAACAGCTTTCTCACAAACCAAAACTCCCTCTGTTGAAGTCCACAGTAGCCTTCACAGCTCACACCCAGTACTGGTCCTTCCTCAAAACAGGTGTGGTGGTGCGGCAGTGCTGCAGAAGGTCAGGATCCACATAGGTGGGATCAAAGAACGGGTCAGCACTGATGGTGGACTGAGCACTGCTCATGGTGGAGCGCCTGCCAGACGTCTCCGACTCACCGCTGCGGTACTCAAACAGTGGTGTGACCTTGCAGGCGGGGACTGTCTGGCTGACCTCCTGGCGTGACAGATCCGGGGAGCGGGGAGGGGAGTTGAGTGGCTCATGGCCCATGGTGCTCTGAGAGTCGCTGTGGGAGACGTTGATGACAGGAATGCTGCTGCCAGCTGTCTGCTCCTCAATCAGAGCCTGCTCCTCATCCCGCCGCAAGCCTGCCATCTGCTGGGGTTCTATGGTCACGTGGGGCTGCTCCAGTTGTATGGGGCCTGAGATGAACGGGCGCGGCTTTGGGAGCTTGGCCTGGGAAGAGAGTGAAGGAAGTTGAATGTAGGGATGATCTAATTCAGCCCAAGCTGATTAGTGAAAAAATCAGATTGCAATTGACTGGAATATCGTTGTGAACTGATTTTCATGCTGTCTTGATATGAGAGAGAGAGAGAGAGAGAGAGAGAGAGAGAGAGAGAGAGAGAGAGAGAGAGAGAGAGAGAGAGAGATTTAGTAGGTATGAACTCATTTTGATAGCAAAGAGATTGCAAGAAATAGAAACTAATTTAATTGCAGTTTTATTGGGCAGACAGTAGAAGGCATGAAATGCAGCCCTGGAGTAATTTGGTATAGTTTGATCAAAGACAGTACAGAACATAGAGTGTAGTTATAATCTGCCGTTGTGGTAGTTTCAAAGTAGGCTGGAAAAGAAAAGAATTGAAAATTGCCCAAGTACAAGTTTAGTTACACACCTGATGAATCTCTGCCCTCCGCCGCTTTCTCCTCCTCAGCAGCACCACGGTCACAATGGCCACAATGATGATGAGCACAAGGATGACTACAGCAATAATGATGAAGATGTAGTCACTGCTCTCTCCGCTGATGTTGGGGCCAGCCTTGGCAATCTCCGAACCCTTCCCTGATCCTGGGGATGGAGTTGCCTCCCCTGAGTCACCAGCCCAGCGGTCTGGCTTGCCACTAGAGTTGGGTCTGGACTCTCCTGAAGGCCTATTGGTCATGCCACTCGCCCTGGTGGGCACCGATGGCGTTGGCTCCTCGGGAGGCTGTAGCTGGATGATGAAATCTCCTGCTGCTGGCTGCACATTGTTGGCTCTCAGAGCATAGCTGAAACTGTCAGTGGCCGATTTCCCAAGAGCTGCTTCATCTGCGAGATAGTAGATCTTGGCATAGACGATGTCCTCATGGGTGAAGCTGTCCACCCTGGTGTAGGTTGGAGAGGAGTCAGTCTGGCGCTTGCCTCGGCTGCTGCGGACCACCTTCCCATACATCGGAGGAGCAGTGATGAGAAACTCTGGATTGTCACCGGTGATGCTGGCTAGCTGACTGGCATCCAGGGTGAACTTGGTGATGGCCACATAGGACCCCACTGGTGCATCCAAAGGTCCTTGGGTGACCATGGGCTTGACGATGATGTCCACCCGTTGGCCTGTGGCCAGTACATCCACATCAGACACGTAGATGTCGCAGACAAAGTGATCACTGCCTGCAGACATGTCTTGCTGGATGTACAGCAGCAAGCGGTTGTCCACATCTGACAGGGCAAAATACTTAGTGGGACTCTCCTGGTAGTAAATGTGTCCGAACTCAGGCTCTTTAGTGATGTTGAACCATACGTTCTCCCGCTTCCCATTGGTGGTGATATTGAGAGATCTTGGAGTGATGTACACAGAGGACTCTGACTGAAGGATTTCAATTACAGGCTTCTCTGCAAATTCCACCTTTAGGGGAACCACGTAGAGGTTAAAGTTCTTGTAGTAGGGATTGAAAGCGCCATCAGAAACCTTGAAGTAGAATGCCCCTGCATCTCGAGACCCATCATGTGCAAACATCAGCTTGCCCTCATTGATGTCTTTCTGGGTGAAGGTTTGGATGCTGACTGAAGGATGGTCAGACAAAACCAGTTTGCCATTACTGGGGCTGGTTACCACTTGATACACAATGTCAGCAGGGCCCGTATCTGGATCTTCCGTTCTCAGTGTGGTGTTGTCGATGACCACTGATGCACCTTGAACTACGCTGGCTGAAGGAGTCTTTGTAGCAAGAACAAAGGGCTGGTCGTTGACAGGAGTGACAGCGATGGTGAAATTAGCAATGAAAGAATGATTGCTGACTGCTGTATTTTCACTGCCAGGTGGCCAGATGCTGACTGCAAACCTGAAGAAGTCTTTGCTTGTGTCTGAGTTGTCGTGGCGATAAGTGATGTAACCAGCATCTATGTCATCCTGGCCAAACACAGCATTGCTAGACAGCTCAGTGCTGCCCATGAGAAGCAAGCCATACTTTGGAGGTTGCACCAAAAGGAAGTTAAACTGCACTCCATCACTGTATTGCATCAACATCCTCTGGAGCCGGGACGAGTCCAGGTAGTTCCTGGTGATGGCCACCTCCTCTCCTTCCTTCACCATTGGCTCTGACATCAGCAGCAGAGATTGGCTGTTCCCTTCATTGGTGTTGGCATAGGATATCCTCACATCCATCAGCTCATCTTTCAGGGGATCTGCATACATTGTGGACACTTCAAACTGGAAGGAGTCCGTGGTCGACCAGCCAGACATGAACTCAGTGGGCTCATAGAATATCACTCCTTTGTTGACTTCCTCTTGGGTGAAGGAAGTGACTTCCACTGGCCTGCCATCCAGGGTGGTGATGATCATCCCCTTCTTGGGGCGCACTTGGATCTTGAAGACAATGGCAAGGGTGAAGCCTTTGTCACTGGTGCTGGCTTTGAGCACAGAGGGAGTCAGGGGTTGCCGTGTGGCTGGGAAGACATACAGAGGCTCATTGACTTCCAGCCTCAGTTGCAGAGGAGCTGCTGTGATCTGAAACTCCCGCAGAATGTCAGAGTTGGTCCCATCTGAGGCCTGGAACTTGAACATCCCCGTGTCCCCACCTGGAACAACAAGAACATAATGTGTGTATGCAATCACTTTGGAAAAGAGATAAATGCGTGGAATGTTGAAAATGTGGCAACTGCTGTTTGGAGGCTTATCTCAGAGTATCTCAGAGTATACTCGTCCAACACACAGTCATGGCCCCTTGATCTTCAACAGGAACCTCTGGCTGCTAGGCTTTCAGGGCCAGCTTCAGTAGCTCAGCCAGGAGTGGCCCCAAGCAGCCAAAGAGGCTACCTGGAGGCATCAGGTCATCGTCATAGAATTCAGATCCAACTATGCCTTCAAGCCAGCCTAGAAGACTGAGTCCAGCCCAAGCCCAACAGCAAACTGGTTATGAACTGCATAACCACTCCCATTTAAATCCTGTCAATTTCAGTCTAGAAAACAAATACCACCTTTTAAATGTCATGAGTAAAGTCACAGAAACAATGAACTCAGTGGATCCAGCAAGCCAGAGGAATGCAGGTTTTGCCTCACAACAACAACAACAACTACAAATACAGCCTCTTTCTCACTCACATGAAAACGAAAGACACATCCCAATCAATCTCTTACAGCCTCACCTTCATGCACAAATGCAACTTGCTTGGCATCCACATCTGCTTGGGAGAACTCGGCAATCTCTTGGAAGGTGTTGTTGATGAGGGCCAGGTGGCCGTTGGTTGGGGCAGTCACTCGGTACAAGATCTCCTCAGGTGGCGAGTCTGCATCCTCCGCCCTCAGCTCTGCAGCGGTGATCAGCTTCATGGAGCCCCGCCACAGTTGCAGGCCATGGTTGACTACCACACGGGGTGGCTGGTCATTGACAGGCTGGACCGAGATGAAGATGGCAGCGGGCAGACTGTGCTTGCTGTTGTCTGCCAAGGAGGCCATCAGGAAGAATGAATCCTCGCGCTGCTCCGAGTGGTCATGCTGGTAGAACACCTTGTTCTGCATCACATCCTGGTGGAGAAAAGAGGAAGAGGTCATGTGAAGGTGAATAACTTGCTGCTATAATAATTTAATAGATAAACCCTCATTTATATTGTTGTCTAACAAGTTTACATGAGTCAAAAATATTAGGAATAATAATAAAATGAATGTTAGAGAGAGAGAGAGAGAGAGAGAGAGAGAGAGAGAGAGAGAGAGAGAGAGAGAGAGAGAGAGAGAGAGAGAGAGAGAGAGAGAGAGAGCACATGCACATGTGTGAGTGAGTGTGTGTGTGTGTGCGTGCATGCAAAACATTGTGGACATCCATAAAATTTCAAATGGCTCCAAACTCATTTTCAGATTCCATCATGTTAAAAATCAGGGTCCTCATTACCTATATCAGAGTGAAAGTTACATTGCAGTCCAAAGCCACAGGTTATCCAAAGTGGCAAAATCAACAGGTGATAAACAAACCAAACAGATGGCCTCACCTTTAAAACCTTTACCTGCTGACTTTGACAGATTGACACTCAAAAGAGAAAAAAAACTAACACAAAAGGCACACTTTATTTCATGACAATTCTAGCATTTTGTGTTAGAGCAATGTGCCTACTGCACTTCATACCCACAACCTGCCAACATCAGTCACATTCACACTGCCATGAAGCTTACCTGTGAGGAGAAAGAGGAGAGAGGCACGCCCTTGTTGCTGATGTAGTCAATAATACCAAACTGGGGCGGGGTGTGCAGCTCAAAAATGATGTCCGCCTCATGGAACAGTCGGCTGGTCACCCTCAGTCCCTCCACCTTGAATGGCACCCTGCCCCCCTCCACCACGCTCAGGTTGCTGGCTGTGAAGGGCAGCACTGAGGGAACCATCTCTATGAAGAAATCCAGCCCATGCAGAGACTGGAACTCGCTGCCCACGTCAAACTGGAACTTGTCCGATGTAAAGTCCTGCTTTCCAGCCACATAGGTCACCTGACCTTTGTCAAGGTCATGCTGAGTGAAGGCCACCAGGTTCCCAGGGTCAGGGTTCTGACCTCTGACCTGGAGCTTGCCATGCATGGGGGGCAAGGTCACAGTGTAGGAGATCCTGTCAGCCAGGGTGTCAGCATGGGTGACATGCAGGTGTTGGTTGGTGATGGCCACTGTCTCCCCTGAGGACGGAGAGAACATCCATTTTGTTCAGGATTCAGAGTTTTCAATGAATGCATTCATGTACAGTGTTAACTACAGTAGGCCCAGCCTCTCATAACAGGAGACAGTATGATTACAAGGGAATCTGTGCATTCAAGAATAGCTGGGATAGAGCATTTTACATTGTATGAAAACCAAACAAACAAAACACATCACAAACAGAGGAGGTTTTGACAAGGCCTTATATGACTGCCTGTACATATTTTATCACAGTTACTTCTTGGGAGGCTGATCTTCCTCTCTCATTTCAAAAGCAATAGAGTTGCCAGTGTCATGAGATACTAAGAATATGTGTACACCAAAATGGCGTAGCTTATCTGAATAAGGCTCTGCCTACCTGGCTGGGACTCAGCCTACCTGTACAGGAATCAGTCCGTCTCTTAGGAGATGTGACTACATCATCAGAAGTCTGCCTACCTGGTTAGTGCTCTGCCTACCAAGCTAAAAGCCTGCTGACAGCTCATGGATTTTCTTACCAGGGTTGGGAACCTGCAGCAGCTTGTTGTGGATAACTTTGGGTGGATGCAACTGGGACTCCAGGAAGACGATGATGGGGAAGACTCCCTGAGTCTTGGTGTCCCTGCCAGCCAGCACTGCAAAGCGGAACGAGTCCTCAATGCTGCCTCCTCCATCATGCCAGTACTTGACTTGTCCCTCAGCAACATCAGCCATGGTAAACTCCATCACCTGAAGAAGGCAAGCAGAGTGGGATGATCTGGATGGAAATGGAAAGAGAGAAAGCAGGTAGGAGAGGCCAAGATCCAACCCATCCAGACCATATATAAATGACTGCTCCCAGAAATCTCCTGTTTTTGTGACTGATCAGAACTCTGAGCTTTGCACAGTGTCTAAAATCTAAGCACTCTCAGTTACAGATGTCTGTCAAAAGACAGGGTTTCAATGCCTGATTGAAGGTTGAGATGCCATCGTTGCATCAGGCAGAGCATGAAAAGAGGGTACAGGAATATATGCTGAATATAAATGGTGATCCACCACACGGCTGATTCCTTGATGAGGTGTTGTGGCTTGAGTACCTCCATGACCCGGAGAGCCAGGCCAGGGGGAGTGTAAAAACTTCCACCTCTTTTGGTAGCGTTTCGCATACTGGACGGGTCAAAGGGTAGAGGTCAGACAAATATCAGCCAACTCTCCTCGAGTATAAGGGGTATGAGAAGGATCACTCAGACAGAAAAACCATGGGCAGACTGGGCTCATTAGCCATGGCAGGCAGCCAGTCTAGGGGAGGGACCCCCGATACACGTTCTATGGATGAAGACGGAGATGCAGGACCCTTGTGGTGCCGCCAAACCTCTGCATCACGCAATACGCATCATGATGAATTGCGCGCGGTCAACTTCACGATGTGGTGCTCGTCCTCTGGGGTTCCACCGGGGAGGAAGAGTGCCGGGCCTACAGCCTCGAATGGGCCCACCCTCAGCTACCGGAGGTCACCTCGCCTCTACTTGTCCGACCAGGAGAAGAGGAGCGAGGGAAAATGCTTCTGGTCGAGAGAAGACATCAATAGAGAGAAACATCAACATCATGCAGTGGAATGCAGAAGGAGCCTCAAATAAAAATACTGCTCTTGCAGAAAGACTGCGCCAGGAAGAAATTGATGTTGCATGGAAACCCATCTGAAAGCGACACAGCGTTTCAGTATGCGGGGTTACCAGGTTTTTAGACAGGACAGAGAAGGAAGATCAAAAGGAGGGGTGGCTATTCTAGTCAAGAACTCCATTCCAGCCCAAGAGTTCTGTGTCAGCACCAACAACCAGGCAGAGATCCATGGTGTCAACATCATGATGGAAAATGAAAAGATGACGATTTTCAACGTCTACTGTCCACCTGACCGGGAGCTCTCACTTGACCAAATGGAACTCCCAGAAAGCCAGTGCCTTATCACTGCTGATTTCAACAGTCATTCGGAAGCATGGGGATATGACGAGGCAGATAGAAGAGAAGAAGAGGTGAAATATTGGCAAGTCGACAACAATCTCCTGCTCCTGAATGCCCCTGAAGACCAATCAACATTCTTCTCGAGATGATGGCTGACAAACACAACACCTGACCTGGCCTTTGCCACCAATAATATTGCCAGGAAGGCAACCAGGACAGTCCTCAGCCAGCTTGGGGGGAGTGACCATAGACCCGTGAAACTCAGCTTGGACCTGACCTTCAAACCACAAGAAGCCAAAACATTCCCAAGATGGAATTACAAGAAGGCCAACTGGGAGCGTTTCGCTGAGAAGGTGGACATGTACACTGGGGAAATCCGACACAAAAAGCAGAACATCAACAAAAAGATCAAAGCGTTGAACCAGGCTATACTAAAAGCTGCCAATGAATCCATCCCACGGGGAGCCAGGAGAATCATAGGCCTTACTGGACAGAGGAGCTCCAGCAGCTTGAAGATAGTGTGGAAGAGGCAAGAATGAAAGTTCAAGAAGATCCAACAACTCTGAACATTAAACTAAAGGCAGCAGCTGCAAAACACAAACAGGTTTTCAACTGGGAAGCTCGCAGAAGCTGGCATGAAAAAACAGAGCAGCTGAACTTTAACAAAGATGGCAACAAACTATGGAAGCTGGCCCAAGCTATGAATGATGAGAACAGTAAAAGCTCACCAATAACACTCACCCATGACCAGGAAATGCTGACTGGAAAGAAAGCAGCCAACCATTTCATCAACCAGTATGCTGAGACAAGCCACCTACATGTACCCCTGGATAGGAGAGCAGAGGTGAGGGCAGCTCAACTGATAAACCAAGAGGCCCAAGTGGAACCCTCCATGAACACGCCGTTCAATCTCCAGGAGCTTGAGGATGGACTGTCTGCCCTGAAGCAAAGAAAAGCACCAGGCCCTGACAAGATCACAAATGAAATGTTGCTTCATCTTGGCCCAAAATCAAAGAAGAAACTACTGCACCTCTACAATGAGAGCTGGAGAACAGGGACTGTGCCACAGGTGTGGAAGGAAGCCATCATGATACCAGTGCACAAGAAGGGCAAAGACCGGGCAAAGGCTGAAAGTTACCATCCTATCAGCCTCACCAGTTGCACAGGGAAGCTGATGGAACACCTCATCAGGCTTATGTGGCACTTGGAAGACAAACAGCACATCAGCCCAGAGCAAGCTGCCTTCAGACAAAACCGGTCCACAGAAGACCAGATCACATATATTGCCCAAGCAGTTGAAGATGCCTTTCAGGACAAGAAGCACACCATTGCTGTATGGATAGATCTGGAAAAAGCCTTTGATAAGGTATGGAAAGATGGCCTCAAGCTCAAACTACGTCAGTGTGGAGTCGCTGGACGTATGTACAAGTGGATTGCCCAATACCTACACAATAGAAAAGCCAGGGCCCAGATCAAACAACACTCCAGCAAGAAGAAAGTCCTCAAAGAAGGAGTTCCACAAGGAGGAGTGCTCTCCCCGACACTATTCCTAGTGTTCATCAAGGACATCATCCACAGTATGCCCAAAAACGCTCGAGGTGCCATCTATGCCGATGACCTTACACTGTGGTGCAGTGAGGAATACATCTCGATGGCAAACTACAGACTCCAGCTAGCTCTTCAGCAGATAGAGGCATGGACCAAGTCATGGCTTGTGAAGATCAATGAGAGAAAGACCACATACACCATCTTCACCCTCTCCACACAAAGCCAAAAGGTGAAGCTGACGGTCAACTCCCATGAGCTTGAAGCTGACGACTCCCCCACATACCTTGGGGTCACCCTAGACCACAGACTGACATGGAGAAACCAGCAGCACAAGAATGAGGTCAGAGGGAAAATCAGGATGGCCCTAATGAAGAAACTGTCAGGCATGGACTGGGGTGCAGACCAGACCGTACTGTAGAAGGTGTATGTGGGCAGGGTCCGTCCGGTTCTGAAGTACGGTATGGCAGCTACAGCAACTGCTGCCAAGTCAAACAGCGACAGGCTGGCCAGACTGCAGAACCAGGCCATGAGAATGATGACAGGAGCCATGCGCAGGACCCCCATTACTGCTCTAGAGACTGCCACAGGTCTGCAACCCCTTGATGACAGAAAGAACATCAAGGTGCTGACACAAGCAGCGAAGTTCAAACGCCTCCAAAATTATCCCATGCATGAAAGAATGTGCATGCCAACAAAAGGGAGGCTCAAAAGGTCCAGCTTTATCAACCAGAGCAGGATACTTGAGAGGAGAGACCCAGAGCTGTTGGACCACATGCCAACACCAATACCAACAACAACATCTGTCCCCTCATGGGAAAGACTGAAATTCCCAACCATCAGAGATGACATTCCAGGCATTGGGAAGAAAGGCACACAGTCAGGCCACGAGAGGAAGTCATTGACCTTAGAGCTCATCCAATCTACTTACCCTGAAGAACAGTGGACACACTGCTATACGGATGGGTCTGCCGCAGAAGCAACGAGGGATGGAGGAGGAGGCGTGTATATCAGGTACACCGGATACGAGACCCACATCCCCATAGCAACGGGCAGATACTCCACCAACTTCAAAGCAGAGGCAAAGGCCCTGAGAATGGCAGCGACCCACTTACTGGATCACCGATACGCGACACACCAGCACGTGGTCATCTTCACTGATGCTTTGTCTGTGCTGAGCGCACTCCAGGACCCTCGCAAGAAGGAACTGAATGAACTTGCAGCCACTCTGTCTGAGCTGGCCCCACAGGTGACACTGACACTCCAATGGATTCCTGCACACTGTGGAGTGCATGGAAATGAGACAGCTGACAGACTGGCCAGGGAAGGTGGTCAGCTGGACCAGGAAGACAGACAGGTCTCTTATGCAGAAGAGAAGACCATCATCAAGGCTCTGTCTCAGAAAAAGTGGCACCAGCAACATCCAAACTACAACCAAAATGACAGCTACCACTTTCTGAACAGAGCTGACCAAGTCATTCTGTTCAGACTCAGAACAGGACACAACAAATTGCCAGCACATATGTTCCACAAGTTTAAAGTCGGTCAGACAGACAGATGTTCTTGCAACACTGCCTCGATGACCGGTGAACACCTTCTCCAAGACTGCCCCCACCATGATGCCCTCAGAAGAGCCACATGGCCAGACCCAACACCAGTGAGGAGCAAACTCTATGGCAACCTGGAGGAGCTGCGGAGAACAGCTGCATTTGTGTGGGCGACTGGCACAATCATCTAGCGATCGACAAGAAGAAGAAGAAATGCTGATATTTTTCCTTTCAGGTAAACAAGCATCTAAAACAATTAATCAATCTTTTTTTTAAATGTTTTTCTATATTTAAAAAATGCAACAAAATCTTTAAAAAAGACAAAGAGGAAATTCTCTGAACTTCTAACATTCACTTATCTGGACCACATTTTCAATGCAGAGTGGTAGCAGCGTTTCCTCACCTTGCGCCCTTGCTTGCGGAGGTGGCCATGGAGCGGTTCCTCTATGAGCACCACACTCATCTCACCCAGCCCCACATTCATGTTGCTCTCCACGCTCAGGTTGCTTAGGCTCAAAGAGACAAACTGGCCTGCAACAGAAAATGGAGAGCTAATAATTTCAAATGAGCTCAAACTGAAATCTGTACTGTTGTCTGATGGGGATGGAATCAGTTAAGTCCAAATAAATGTCTTCTTTCAAAATAATATGTCTTAATATGCCTAAAAATGAAATTGCAAATATATGAATGAGACAAGTGGTATTAGTGCAAGTTCATATTGCAGTAAACAAAAGTGTGTCACCTGTTACTCAAGGTTAACTCACTGAAATGTCTCTGGAAGTAGACATGTCCATTGATGGACATTTCAAAATCCATTTTTACTTTTTTCAAATCAGGGCATCCACATAAAATTTAATCAAGATTTTCTGTCAATCATATCTGAGCAGAGGGCAGGCTAGTACCAGTCGCAAGAAGCATCACTGATTCTTCTGACTACTACCATATCACATACCTGTCTCTTCTCTCTTCTACTTCATCTCCAACTCCTCATTACCTTTGAGCACATGGACCCCAGTGTTGTTGACAATTCTGATGTAAGGATCTGAGGCCTGGATCTCCAGCAAGCTGTTGGTGTAGAACTGACCGTCAGTGACCAGAATGGAGGCTCGCCCATACTCTGCCCCTCTGTGCCTGAAGAGAACCTTCTTGTCAGCAATGTCCTGCTGAGTGAACTGGTACAGTGCCTCTCTGGTGTCTTCATGCAGAATCTCTCCATTGGGGATGCCCCGCCTTGTGTACTGCAGGTTGGAGGTGTCGTAGTCGATGTCAGGATCAGAGAAGGCCACGTCATCCAAGGTCAAGAGTCGCTCGCCAAACTTTACCACATGAATGACTTTGTCCACGGCTCGCACAGGTGGGTTGTCATTTCTGCAAGAAAAATTTCAGTGAGCATGGTGCAAGAGAGAATTTAAGTGGGTACAGTGGGGGATAGAATGGCAACTAGCTGATTCTTTTCAGCATGCTGGAATTAGTGCAAAAGTGATAACTCATATGACTGAATAAGATTTATTTGACAAAGTTTCTTTCAAAAGAAGGTCTCTGAAGGATTGCCTTTTCATGTCAAGGTTCAGGTATGAACTCCCTTTTTTAAAAATCAGAAAAAGAGGCAGTGTTAATAAAAAATTCTATATTTTCACTGAAAAAGTAAATGTTACAGTCAAATAAAAATGAAAGAAATCAAAATAAGGACATCAAACCAATAAACTTTCATATCTTTTTCAAACAAGAATGTTGTTAATGAGCAACCTATAAAGTTTAAATATATGTTTCATTATTAAGCATACACTTGTTTTATGTGATATAACCTATTCTACTCACGGAAAAAACCAAACCCAAAAGCTCTCAAAATCAGATATTATTTATAAAAAAGAACTCTCAGCATCGTTAGAAAAGCAGTTCTAAATTTGTGACTCTCCATCAAATCCAGCTGCATGTCCAGGAAACTACAAAATACCTCAAGCCAGTCATCAAGAAATCAATTCAAATTGAGTCACATGACCCAGCAAAGTTGGTTCTGCTTACCTCATGAGCATGCTGATGTGGAAGGTGCCAGCAAACTCCTCAATTTCAGCAGTGGACTTCTCCACCTCCATGAAGAGTGGGACAGCTGAGAAACTGAAGGAATCTGTGTCATGCTCTGAGTCATCATGATCGTAGATGAGGCGCCCTTCTCTCAGGTCCTTACTGGAGAACTTTGATGTGTTCTTGGTGACCACTACAGAATTCCTTGGGTCAATCAGATGCAGAGAGCCATGAACTGGGGGCTTGATGACCCAGAACTGGAACTCCTGGACATCGTCCATCTCCAAGTAAAGGTCACTCCTCTCTATGGCTCTCTGGCCCCCCTCTATCACGTCCTTGATGCCATTGTTGGTAAAGCGGACAGAGGTCTCCTCCGGGATGAACTCCACAAACAGCCGGGCCATGATAGCCTGTGACCCTGGAAAGCTGACCTTGAGGTCAATGAAGTCTTCGATGCTGCTGAAGGATGGCTTGTTCAGTCTGTAGTACACCCTCCGCTCATTGACATCAGCTTGAGAGAAATTGGAACTCACTCGCAGGGGAAGCTTGCGGTCAAAGTCATCAAAACCCTTTGGAGCGGACTCCATGATGTACACTCCTCCCTGGCTTGGAGACCTGGTTATGGAGAAAATGAGCTTGCTCTGATCAAGCCCTGGCAGGATGCCGGTGACGAGGAGATTCTCATCTGCTACTTGGATGTATGGCACGGTCTGCAGAGAGAGTTTGTTGTTGTTGACAAGCTTCAGGTGGACCTGACGGAAAGTTATGCGGAAGCTCTGCTCAGAAGTGGACACATCCTTGGCAGAGACAACAAAGTTGAAGGTGTCAGATGGGGGAGGGGAGGCGAGGTTGTCGAGAACATATTGAATGCGTCTGCTCTGGATATGTCTCTGGGTGAAGGTGTCTACTGGCATCCACTCATCTTTTTCATGGCTCTGACGCTGAAGCTGGCCAAAGGCAGGAGGCTGAGTGACACGGTACCTCAGCTCCAGCTGCTGTGCAGGGACGTTGGACACAGCTGTCAAGTTGTCTGCAGAGATGAGTGCCTCCATGCCATAATATGCTGCAAGACCCGTGTTCTTTGAGATGGACACTTCCAGTGAGACAGCCTTGAAGTTGATGTCAACCATGGAACTGTTGGTTATTCCATCAGAAACTAGGAGTCTGAATGAAGCAATCCCCTCCCCCTTGTTCATAAACCATATGGCTCCATTGTCTACTTCCTCTTGAGTGAAGGTCGTGATTGGTGTCCCAGACTGGTTGTTCCTCTCCAGGAATCCAAGAGATTCATACACGTAGGTGACATAAAACTGCAGGTGTGAAGGGTCAGTATCAGGGTCAATTGCATTCAAAATGTCCTTTGTAACCTGTACTCTGGTCATCTTGATTATCTCAACAACTTCACCTGAGGGCAGGGTGACCCTGGGAGGGTCATTTCGGGGTCTGATCAGGATGGGAACAACAAAGTCAAACTTGCCCTTCAACTTCTCGGGCACATCTGACCCAGGATTGGTGATGGACATCTCCATGGTGACATCATCATTTTGAGAGTCAGTGCCATCATGAACATACGAGATCTTTCCTCCCATCAGATCCAGCAAGGTAAACCTACCAGAATATGCCCGGCGCAGGTCTATTTCAAGATGTCCAAACCGTGGCTCAATTTTTACAACAAACTGAATGGCAGACTCCCGAATGCGGTATGCCTCATAGTCAAAGATGACGTCAATGATGTTAGTGGTGACTGTAGCTTCAGAACCCTCCTGTACATTGAGAGGCTGGATGGCAAGCACTTCACTGGGCATAGCATTGGGATGCCCTGGCAGTTTCCCCATGCTCTCCTTCACACACACCTCCTTATCACAGACACACTTGTACTCCTGTCCCTCTTCAATGCAGGTGGCCTCAGGGATGCAAGGGTCCACAGCACAGGGGTAGCTCCATCGGCACTTGGGTTCTACCAAGCGACTGACCTGCATCTCACGGAAGCCATACACCCTGGTGTTGATGACCATGTTCCTCAGGCAGCCCACCATGGATCCCCTCATCCCTTGCTCCCCCACCAGGCTCTTGAGACCCAGCTTCACAGCATGGGCCCTGGCTTTCAGTCCCACCCCACCCACAAATAAGTGTCCAGCAAGGTTCAGGAACTCGCTCTCCCCTACATTGAAGCGGGTGGTGTTGCCGATCCCATCCACAGACAGCTGCACACTGGTTGGTGAGAGGTTGACGTCAATCTGATGCCAGCGTCCATCACTGACAAATGTCTCTGAGGCAACGTCCACAACACCATTTCCTTTGTTGAGGGAAAGCTTGACCATCCCAGAGAGAATCTCCAGGGCAATGAAGTCCTCACTGGAGATGTGGTTGCCTCCATTAAAGAAGATCACTGTGTTTTCTGTGCGGGTCTTGACATCACAGGACACAGTCCCCTCACTGCGGATGTGGAAGTGAGGAAAAGCCACAAAGGCAGTGTCAGACCGGAAGCTGATGGGGACGTTAGATCCCACATCAAAAATGGGATCGCAGTCCCAGGCCACCTCAAAGGAGTTGAGTGGGTTGTTCATCCGCCTGGCGGAGTCCAGGATGTTATAGCCATTGTAGTAGACGTCCCGCAGGCAACCTCGGAAGTTCTTGAAGTTGCCAAAGAAGGACTCAGTGAAGGTGCCAACACTGCCCAGGAAGATGCCATGCTGGATGTTCAGCTCCCTGGATGTGCCTGGAGTGGTGGCTGTGCTGGTGGCGATGTTGTCCACCTGTAACGTCACCACCTGGGGAAAAAAACATAGAAACTGTATGAGTTTCCTTGAAATATTGCTTGCTCAAAATCATATGTCAGAAATCTGAAGACATTTACTCCATGTACCCATTAAACCCACATAATAAATAAATCAGAACTGTCCAGTTGTGCCTGGGGAATTTCTAAAGAATTGCTCACCACAGTACTGAATGATTAATAAGAATTGACTGTTTCTCCTTTACAAACTGCAATGTATGTGAATAGGCAGTTAATATGCTTTGGTCTTTGCGACAGATGTTAATACGGCTCCTTAAAAATCAAGTCTAATAATGGGAAGCATGCAGCAGTTGCAAGACAAGTCTTTGTGATGAAACTGCCAAGCATAGCAATGGCTTTCCCAGAGTTATTGCATGAAGCAGATTAGTAATTGGCCATGGTCATTCAGCACAGGCTTAAAACACTCTTGTGAAATGCAAAGGCCAAACTTCCTACTCCTTTTTAAAATAACTTTTCCTCTGTTTCTCTTGTTCTTTTCCTTTTCTCTCCATCTTGCTCCATAACCTCTCTTTCCCCTACTTCCTCACCCATTCTTCCATTTTTCTTGACCCCTTTTCCCCCTACCCCCCTCTCCATTTTTTCTTCCTTCCTTCCCTTTACCTCCTGGGTCCTGTTCAGTGAGACATGGTGCCACTGCTGATCATCCAGGCGCAATCCTGGTGGAGACTGCAGGGCCGCCTCCCCAGAGCCCAGGTCAAGCCGGGCTTGCAGCACACCAGACGTCAGCTCCAGGGACAGGAAGTCGTGCTGACCAGCTGCCAGCAGGAGCAGACCGTGGGGCCTCGCCGTCTTGAAGCGCAGGCGCACTGCTGTGTTTCCGGCGGAGTCCCGGAAAGGCAAGGAGACATAGCTCTCTCCATAGAAGGAGGCTGCAAGGAAGAGAGAAAGCAGACATATAACGATGTGCATTCCCTTTGAAATGGTCAGAGTGTGAGTTATTTCACAAGATAAAACTGCACAGACATGATTGGATTAAGTGTGAGAGAGAGAGAGAGAGAGAGAGAGAGAGAGAGAGAGAGAGAGAGAGAGAGAGAGAGAATGGATGGGCACAGATGCTTTGATTGACACACAGCTCTGGTCAAACAACGACCAGCAGCAGCCTCGCCACAAAAACAGAACCCAGTAGCCAAGTCGATCCTGGCCAAACGAAATACACTGGACTTAGTTTATCTCACTGTAGGTCCGTTATGCGTCTTTCTAAACTACGTTCTCGATAAGGAATGTTTACAAAGTAGAAGAGAAATGTTTACAGAGAAGAAGAGAAAAGTTTACAGAGTAGCTTCCCATGGTCAGACGTCTCGCCTAATGAGCGGATAAGCAGCAACGTTCCTCCATTGATGTTCCAAGATGGAGAGCTCGGCATCTTTGGAAGGAGCTGAGGAGAACACACACAAGGACAGTGTGCACGGGAAACGATTACGAAGACAACAAACAGCTGGCTGGCTACATGAAGCGGCTAATTAGGCTTCTGAGACCTAGTTCCGCCTCGAGGGTTAAGACTGCCGATGGCATACATCACATGCCCAATAACTGGCTTTAAGACGTTATGGAATTAACATAACTCAAAAGACGGGGAATGCTAGATATCTCGCTCCGCGCGTCACCCCATTAATCGTGGATATTGTCTTCCTATTGAGGAGAACTTGCCGCCTACCCCCTGGGGAGTAGCATGCCACCACATCGTCGCCACCACGAGGTTCTGCGGTGGGGCTCTCACCACTTAGAAGCACCTTGCGTTCATCCCGCCATTTCACCCTTACCGCCAAGGCAGAGTATATGTTCTGGTAGCGCTATGTCAGATAGGAATTGACTCCTTCTGGACGTTATCCAGCATTTTGCTCTGCGATGTCCGGACTTTCCTCCTTGGCAATGAAGCCAACGCGATTTTGTTTCAAACCGACATTTCTGACGAAATATAAATTTTAATTTTGAGGCTTTAGAGATGCTTGTAAAGACCCAGCGAAACGCGGAGGATTTTTTTGCGTTCGTTTGAGGAAGATATTGGCTTAGAATCTTCGTAGCGGAAAGGCGAAAAAACTAAGCGACGTCAAAAGTAACGCCTTCTTTTTTAAACTCGTCAATTTTCAATGACATCGTTTTGGAGCTCAGCCCCAAAGCAGTTGCCGCTTTTTCTAAATCGCCTTGATGGTGCTTGAGAGTTTCGACGATGATTTCTCTTTCCATTTCTTTCATCGATTTTCCGACTTTGAACTCGACCTTCGATTTTTCATCTCCCGGCCTATCTTTCTTATTCAAAGTCAAAGGATTCATCAAAAGATTTTCAGGCTTGATTTCTTTGGCTCCGGAAAGCAAAGCCGCTCTCTCCGCAACGTTTTCCAATTCTCTGACGTTACCTCGCCAATGATACGCGTTTAAAACGCGACGCGTGTCCTCGTGAATTTTTTTGACGGGCATGTCGTTCAGCTTGCAGTATTTTTCGACAAAGTAATCGGTAAGAATATTAATATCTCCCGATCTTTCTCGCAATGGCGGCAAGGTCAGCGGAATAACGTTCAGACGGAAATATAAATCCTCGCGGAATTTTTTTTCTTCGACGTATTCAAGCAAGTTCCGGTTCGTGGTGGCGATAACGCGCACGTCGATTGAAATCGACTCGGAGCCGCCGACTCGATCCACTCTGAACTCTTGCAAAACTCTCAATAATTTGGCTTGCAGCGCCAAATCCATGTCGCTGATCTCATCGAGCAAAATAGTGCCCTCGTTCGCCAACTCAAACTTTCCCTTGTGATCGTTTATCGCGCCGGTGAACGCGCCTTTTTTGTGACCAAATAATTCGCTCTCCAAAAGGGTTTCCGGCAGAGCGGCGCAGTTGACGGCGACAAAAGGCTTGTCTTTGCGCTTGGAATTATCATGGATATATTTTGCCAAAAGTTCCTTACCCGTGCCGCTTTCAGATTGGATTAGGATAGTGGCTTTGCTGTTTGAAATCGAACGCGCCATGCCCAGCAAATCTTTCATCGCTTCATCTTGCGTAATAATTTCCTTAGATTCGGAATTGGATGAATTTTCGTCGCGGGCTTCGTCTTTGATTTTGATAGGGCTTCGATTTTGCGACTGGGTGGCAAACGCGCTAGGTTGGTGATTTAAAGCCCTTTCGATGAGGAAAACGACCGTTTGGAAATCAAACGGCTTTAAAATATAATCAAAAGCTCCATGCTTCATAGACTCCACGGCGGTTTCGATAGTTCCGTGTGCCGTCATGATAATAACCTGAGTCTGGGGATAAATGCTTTTTATGTCTTTCAAAAGTTCAACGCAGCTTCTTTTAGGCATAGTCATGTCAGTAATAACGAGGCTATAATCCTTTTTTTTGATTTTGTTTATCGCGTCGATCGCGTTGTGCGAAAGTTCGACAGGTAGATTACAGCGTTTTAGCGTCGCCGACATGGCAATACGCATTTCCACTTCGTCATCAACCACCAAAATCGGATTTTTTACGACCATATAAATCTAATCAAAGAAGCGTTAAAGTTGTTTAGTAAGCGCGGATAATGAGAGGATTTGTTCGCCGCGTTCGTTAAAATTTTCGGGAGTTAGCCATTGAAGAAACTTCTGGCTGAGGCTTTTCCATTCGTAATCCAGAATTGAATACCAAGCGGTATCTCTGTTGCGATTCTTGTAGACCGCCGCTTGCCTAAAAATACCCTCGAATTTGAACCCAAGCCTCAATGCGGCTTTTTTAGAAGGTTCGTTGAGCGAATTGCACTTCCATTCGCAGCGGCGATAACCCTTTGCGAAAATTTCATTAATCATCAAATAAAGAGTTTCGGTCGAAAAAATAGTATTTTGGGCGTTCAAGGAAAAATGCAAGTGCCCGATTTCCGCAGAGCCGGCTTTTGCATCAATCCTCAAAAAACTCGTTAAACCAAGCGTTTGATTTGTCTCAATCGCTGCCGGAACAAAAAAAAGCGGATCCTGATGTTTTTCATGATTCAAGAGCCAACTTTGAAAATTGGCATACTCCTCAAAAGGACCGTATGGAAGGTAAGTCCAATTTTTATCGGATTCCCGAACGCAAAGAGCTTTGAAAAGCGATTCGGAATGTTCCGTCGCGTTTAAGCGTTTTAGAACTACTCTGGAACCTTGGATTTGAGTTTTGTTGAGTTCTTTAGCGCCGTTCCAATGGGGCAAAGGTGCGCCGATTGGCTGCCCGAAACGATTGGTTTCCAGAAACTTCGTTAGGTTATGTGGTTTTTCTTGCGGCGAATAAAAGAAGGAACATCTAAGTCCTGCTCTTGAACCACAGAACCTTGACTTCCTCTTTGATAATGATCCGGCACAAAAGGTCTTCTTTCAACTTCTTTGACTTCGTTTTTCTCTAGCACCAACTCTTCACCAATGACCTCGGCGACTTCTTGCTTTTTAGGTGGCGAGAATTTTTTGGCGGCTCCCAGATTGGACTGCATGCCGCTAAAAGGATTCAAATCCTCGTCGTCTTCCTCATTGTCAAAATGATCGGGCTTATCGAGCGCTTGTCCATTCAAATGACGAGCGTTTTTCTCCATGGAGGTTTTTACGCTTAATTTGGACGGAGACTTATTATCTATCGCGGATTTGCCAAATCCTGTGGCGATCACCGTAATTTGCACTTCGTCGGTTTTATTTTTGTCTTGAACCAAGCCAAAGATGACGTCCGCTTCTTCGTCGGCAGTTTCTTCGATGAAAGTCGCCGCTCTTTCGGCGTCTAGGAGCGTAAATTTTTCATCGGCGATAATATTAATGATGATGCCGGTGGCGCCACTGATTTGAATATCATTCAACAACGGACTCTTAATAGCTTTTTGGGCGGCGTCATGACCTCGATTGTCGCCTTTTCCGATACCTGTTCCGATGATTGCTTTGCCGCCGTTGGACATAACCGTGCGAACGTCCGCAAAGTCAAGATTGATGGTGCCTTCGCAGTTGATTAAGTAAGTCAATCCGCTAATCGCTTGGCGCAAAATATCGTCCGCCATTTGAAAGGCCTCGACGATTGTCGTGCGCTCGGTCGCGATTTCTAATAGGCGATCGTTAGGGATAATCATAATAGTATCGACATGGGAGTTTAACCTCTCCACGCCTTCTTTAGCTAAACGCGCTCTTTTTCTACCTTCAAACTTGAAAGGCGTTGTAACCACTCCGATTGTCAGAATTTTTTCTTCTCTCGCATATTCGGCAATCACAGGCGCGGCTCCCGTGCCCGTGCCGCCGCCCATTCCGGCGGCGATGAATAACATGTCGGCTCCGGCGATCGCGTTTTTGATTTCCACGTGACTTTCCAAAGCTGCCAGTCTGCCAACTTCCGGTTGCATGCCGGCGCCTTGACCTTTGGTAACGTCGCTGCCGATCACAATTCGCTTGTGCGCCTGAGATGACTCGATAACAACCGCGTCTGTGTTGACGGCGATATATTCGACTCCTTCATGCCCTTCGGCGATCATGCGATTAATCACATTTCCGCCTCCACCGCCAACGCCAATGACTTTTATTTTCGGACGCTTAAATGCTGACAGCTTATTTTCAAATTCAATATCCATAAAATTAGTGAGTAGAAGAATTTACAAAAATCAGAAGTGGGGAGGTTTAAAAAAACTTTTTGAGCAAAGAAGGGATATTATGAAATTTCTTGTTGAGTCTCGATGACATGGAGTCTTCAATAGGGTAGTCAAAATCATTCGCTTCAATTGCATATTTAATCAAGCCAACGCTGGTGGAACTAATCGGCGAATTGACGAACTCGTCGACGCCGGTGATGCCATAGGGTTGACCAAGTCTTACGGGAGCGACAAAAACCTCTTCAGCCAATTTAATAATGTTTGGCATTAAACAAGAGCCGCCCGTTAAGACAACGCCGGAGGAAATTACGTTGGAGTAATTGCTTTTGGCGATATCGCTTTTTACGAGTTCGAATATCTCGCGAAACCTTTCTTCAATGATTCCCGAAAGCATTTTCTTTTCGATCAACCTCGCCGCCTTCTCGGTAGCGTGGACCGTAATGATTTCGTTTTCGTTGATTTCATTTGAATAAGCGTTGCCATATTCGTGTTTGATTTGCAGCGCGTCGTTGCGAGAAGTCCTTAAACCTACCGACACGTCCCGCGTTACATGATTTCCACCAACCGGCAACACGCCGGAATGGACGATAAAGTCATTTTGATAAACGACATAGTCGGTGGTTCCACCGCCAATATCCAACATTAAAACGCCAACCTCGATTTCGTCCGGCTTTAAAACCGCCAAACCCGAAGCAAGCGGCTCGAGGACAATATCGGTAACCTGTAGCCCCGCTTTTTCGCAACTTTGAATGACGTTCATTTTAGCGGTGGTCGACGCTAAAACGACATGCACTTTAACCTCTAATCCTTTGCCCGCCATGCCAATCGGATTTTTAACGCCGTCTTGACCATCGACGATAAATTCTTGGGAGAGCAGGTGAATAACTTCTTTTTCGGGGATATTACAGGCTTTTGCGGATTCCATCACGCGGTCGATGTCGCCTTGGTCGATATTATCCCCGCGCACGGCAACCACGCCTTTTAAATTCAAACCTTGAATATGAGACCCCGCGATTCCGGCGTAAACTCTTTCAATCTGAAAACCTGACTTGTGCTCGCATTCATCGATGGCTTTACGGATAGAATCCACCGCGGAATTAATATTTACGATAACGCCTTTATTTAAGCCATGTGACTCGGCTTTGCCAACGCCCTTGATTTGAATATTGTTTTTTGCGTCAAGTTTTGCCAGAGTCGCGCAAACCTTTGTTGTTCCAATATCTAGCCCGACTATCCCTTCTTCTTGTTCCACTTAAAAGATATATGGATAAAATGTTTTTTCCGTGTAAATTTTTGCTCGCCAACTTGCCAAATTAAAATTTTATAAAAAGATTAGATTTTTCGGGCGATCACGTTTTATCAAAAAAAATTAGGAATTTCATTCCTTTTTACAGCCTTGTCAAACACGCAAACAATTTTTTTTATCCTGTGAATAAATTTTTTTTCTTTTTTTCAAATCTGGCGGTTTGGATTTTTTTAGATCAAGCCACCAAAATATATGTCAGAAATAATCTCCCAATCGGAAAAGAGCACAATTTTATCAACGACTTTATCAGTTTTATCCATATCGAAAACAAAGGAATTTCTTTTGGTTTGTTCGGAGATCTCCCCGGATTCTGGTCGGACATGTTTTTGTACGTCCTAATCGCCGCAACAAGCCTAGCGATATTGTTTATAGCCATCTTGCTGCTCAAAAAAATCCATCAAATTTCTTACTGGGAAATACTTTCATTATCGCTGATTATTGCCGGAGGCATAGGAAATAATATTGATCGTTTGTTTTTTGGCAAAGTTACCGATTTTACCTACTTCAAATTTTTCGGGAAGGGATTGTTCATCAATAATGTGGCGGATGATTTCATTAGTATTGGGCTAGCGATTTTGTTTGTTTTATTTTTTTTGAAAAAGGACAATTTATTTAGAGATTGAACCGTTGCATTTAAAATCCGCATTGTTTGATTTTTCGCGGATAACATCGCCGAAGCCAGCCAATGTTCATCTCGCAAAGGATAGCGCGCGACTAAGAAAAAACGGATTCAACAAATAACCAAACGCGATTGTAAATTTGCAAGTCTGAGTTTGACAGAGGCGCATTCGGGAACTACTTCATCACACTGTTTAGTAACAAAAAATTTTATAGAAAAAAATGAACGCATCTTTAAAAGATTATAAGGTCAAAGATATATCCCTAGCGGAATGGGGTAGAAA
This sequence comes from Theodoxus fluviatilis, assembly GCA_034096865.1. Classification (NCBI taxonomy): domain Eukaryota; kingdom Metazoa; phylum Mollusca; class Gastropoda; order Cycloneritida; family Neritidae; genus Theodoxus; species Theodoxus fluviatilis. The sequence goes on from JAWQFJ010007774.1 coordinate 31,151, forward strand.
AGAACTCCAAATTGCCGAGGCGGAAATGCCCGGCTTGATGGCGATTCGCGAAGAATACGAAAACTCAAAACCTCTCAAGGGCGCAAAAATTGCGGGTTGTTTGCACATGACCATCCAAACGGCGGTTTTGATGGAAACACTGGTTAAACTTGGCGCGGATATTCGCTGGTCTTCCTGCAATATTTTTTCAACTCAAGACCACGCCGCTGCAGCTATGGCAGCCGCCGGAATTCCGGTCTTTGCATGGAAAGGCGAAACTGAGGAAGAATATTGGTGGTGCGTCGAACAAACCATCAAATGGCCTGATGGTTGCGGTCCAAATTTATTGTTGGACGACGGTGGCGATTTGACTCAAATTGTGCACAACAAACATTCACATCTTCTAAAAGACATTCTTGGCGTTTCCGAGGAAACAACAACCGGCGTTCACAGGTTAGTGCAGATGGCAGAAAACGGTTCGTTAAAAATTCCGGCGTACAACGTCAACGACTCGGTCACAAAGTCCAAGTTCGATAATCTCTACTGATGCCGCGAATCTTTGTTGGACGGCATCAAAAGAGCCACCGACGTGATGATTGCCGGCAAAAAAGCCGTCGTTGCCGGATATGGCGATGTTGGCAAAGGCTGCGCCGAAGCTCTGAAAGGTATGGGAGCAATCGTTATCGTAACTGAAATCGATCCGATTTGTGCATTGCAAGCCGCGATGAATGGTTACCAAGTGATAAAAATGGAAGACGCCTGCAAAATCGGAAACATTTTCGTAACAACGACAGGTTGCAAGGACGTCATCACATTAGAGCACATGGAGAAAATGCCGAATGAAGCAATCGTCTGCAACATTGGTCATTTCGATTCTGAAATCCAAGTGAACGCTCTGAACACCGCAAGCAATATCAACAAGCAAAACGTAAAGCCGCAGGTAGATCGCTACACTTGGTCAAACGGCAAATCTCTGACTTTGCTCGCCGAAGGCAGATTGGTTAACTTGGGTTGCGCCAACGGTCACCCAAGCTTTGTGATGTCTAATAGCTTCACCAACCAAGTTATGGCGCAAATCGAAATCTGGCAAAATCATAAATCTCTTGAAAACAAGGTTTATATTCTCCCTAAAACTTTGGATGAAAAAGTCGCCAGATTGCACCTAAAGAAAATTGGCGTCGAGTTGGAGCAACTCTCCGACGACCAAGCCGATTATTTAGGCATCAATAAAAACGGTCCTTTCAAGCCGGAAGCATACCGCTACTAAGCGACAAAAACCTCGCAAGATATACAACGCCAAAAAGAATATCTTGCATTCATCATCCATTCACTGTAAAAGACTCTACTTCAAGTTTCTTCTTACTTTAAATGCGAATAAGTTATTCAAAGTCGACATAATATTCAGAATTTGAATTTCGACTTTAAGAATGAATTAACTTAAAAATTTCTTATAATTCGCAAATATTCATGGTCGCGTGGTTTATCGCTTTTTTAATGGCTTGAATTCTCCATGCGTTTTTTGTGGCAAACCTAAACCAAAACTGATCTTCCATGAAAAAAAATTTTCCCGTCCTTTTTATTTTCGCTCTTTTATTTGTCCCAAATTTTTTCGCTCAAGACAGAGCCTTATCAAAATCCTACCAATTCGAATCTTTTGCCGAAGCCGAAGTTTCGGAAGAATTTATCTATTTTGAATTGGCGAGCACGAAAGTTGGATTTATCACTACCTATCCCCGAGGCTATGCAAAGCGTTTTTCGTTGAGCGCGACAATTCGCGGAGAAGAAGTCGCCGACGCAACCATTAATATTCCGGTTTCCGAGCTAGATTCCGACAGTTCCCTCCGCGATGAAAAAATGCGCGATGAAACCCTGTCCGCGAAAGAATCCGACGCCATCGAAGTCCGCTTTACCGAGCCTTTTTTCCTGCAACAACTTGGCGAACGCGAAATCGACGCAAAAATCCTGATTCGTGGAAATTGGAAAGATATTCGCGTGAAGTTCGATTTGCAGAAAGAAAACGACGCCTATCTTTTGACCGGCAGTTCGCCCCTCAGCATCAAAGAACTTGAATTGCCCAGCCCTTCCATTTTTGTGGCGTCGGTTGCCGACCTTTTCTGGGTCAGATTCCACTTTAAAATCCAAGCATCTGAAATCAAATAAAACCAATGTCGAGCAGATCCCGCTCTTCGAAATTTTACGATTTTTACGTATCCGGAGCGGGTATTGCCGGCGTCTACGCTTCGCATTTCCTGAGCTTATCGGGATTTCGCGTGTTTCTCGGCGAGAAGAAAAAACAGATTACTCCCAAAATTTGCGGCGAATACATTTGTCCCTCCGGCGTAAAAAGGCTTGACGACGATGGCTTGAGCGATTTCATGTGCAAAAGATTTCCGCGCATCAAAGGCTTAAAGATTTTTTCTCCGAACGGTTCCGAAGTTAGCTCCGAATTTTCAGACGGCGGAGAGGTCTATGGGTACGCCGTGCAAAGAGGTTTTTTTGAAAAGGAATTGATGACGGAGCTGGACAATCAAATGATTTCAAGAGAGTATGACGTTAAACTGACCGCCGTCAAGCCTATTGATGGCGGATACGAGATTTACGACCAAAACGGCTTCAAACTGAAAACGCGAGTATTTATCGGAGCTGACGGCCTGTTCTCGCCTTCGGCGAAAATGTTCGGTTTTTCAAATAAATTAGACTCTTCCCGCGTTGCCCTTCACGCCAAAATTCCCAACGAAATGCCCGGCAAAGATATGGCTCGCATGTACTTGCTTTCCGATGGCGCCTATATCGGACTGAATCCGGTTAGCGACGAAAAGCTCAACGTCACCTTGGTTTTCGACACTAAATTATTGAAATCTTTGAAAGGAACTGAAAACGCCTTTCAGCATTTCCTCGATATGTCTGGTTTGCCTTTTCTTGCCTCTGTCGCCCAAGATGCTCGTATCCAAAAACTTTGTCCGATTGGAGCGGACATGCGCCAAGAAAAAGCTTACAGAGCCGCTTGGCTCGGCGATGCGGCGGGTTTTACGGATCCGCTGACTGGCGAAGGCATCTATGGGGCTTTGCAAACCGCCAAAATCCTTTGCGATTCGTTCAAACAAATGACCTCAGATTCTTTGCAAGATGAAAAACTTGTGCGCCACGCGCTAAAAAGCTATTCGATGAAACGCCGCAGAGCGTTCTTCCAGAAATCTATTCTGAACAAGGTTTTCCAAGGTTTGATCCGGCGACCGAGAATTTGCGATCAATTAGCGATGTTTCTGATTCGTTCCAACAAGCAACAAAATTTTATCGAAGTTGTCTCCAACTTAAGGTCTCCTTTGTCGGGAATCGGCAAAATAATTATTCCTTGAACCCAAACCGAGCCAAGCCATGCCTTGCCGAATTTCATGTATAGAAACCCTGTTGCCTGATTACTCTTTTTCTAACGACGAGGTCTCTGAATTTGTCAAAGAATGGCTTAAAGATTTTAGCGAACACAAGCTGAACAAGGCATTATCCATTTTCAAAGGAACGGGCGTTCGCAAAAGACATTCGATATTGCCTCTTGAAAAACTTTTCCAAAAAAGACCCCTCGCCGAATTTAGCTCCGAATACCGAAAAAACGCGACGGAACTGGGAAAAAAAGTCGTCGAACAAATCCTGCAAAAAACCGGAACCTCGGCGAAAAACGTGGATTTAATCATCAGCACATCCTGCACGGGTTTCATGATTCCATCCTTTGACTCCTACTTGCTTGACCAACTGGGCTTTCGCCAAAACGTCAAACGTATGCCAATCACTGAAATGGGCTGCGTGGCGGGCGTTTCCGCTCTTGTTTACGCGGCGGACTTTATCAAAGCCTATCCCGAAGCCACCGTGCTCGTCGTTTCATTAGAGTTTCCGACCAACACTATCCAACTCGACAACTTTGAATGGGACAATATCGTCGGCACTGCGCTCTTTGGCGACGGCGTCAGTTGCTCCTTAGTGGACGGCGAAAAAAGCGGATTAATTTTGGAAGACGTGGAAATGACGCAACTCCCAAATACCTCGAATTTGCTTGGGTATAATTTAGTGGACGGCGGACTCCTCATGAACCTCGACAAATCATTGCCTTATGTTATCGCCGATTATTTCGAGGATTTCACCGCCGAAATTCTTGGACGCAACGGAATCAAAATTTCCGATCTGAACAGGATGCTCGTTCATCCGGGCGGGGTTAAAATCCTCCGAAAAATTCAGAAGACCTTGGATAAATATCAAATCTCCATCGCCGAGTCTTTACGAGTCTTGGAAGAGTACGGAAACATGTCCAGCGCTTCGATTGGCTTCATTATTCGCGAATATATGCAGAGCCAACCCGCTAAAAATGAAAAAACTATGGCGGTGGCTTTCGGCCCCGGACTCACCGCGCATCAAATCTTGCTGGTTAATCGTTGAGCGAACATAGATGGCAGACATAATCAATCCCAAATATGCAAATGAAAGAAAATTCCAACGATAAAAAAGAACTTATCCGCAAGGTAGGTTTCGACAAATACTTCAAAGGCGAAAGATGGAGCGATTACAACCGCCAGTTTTTCGACAACTTAGCCCACAAGTACGACGCCACAAACGTATTTCATTGCTTCGGACTCAAAGGTTTTTTTGATCGCCGCGCCTTGAAAGAGTTAAAAATAAACGGCGAAGGGGCTATTCTGGACGCTTGCTGCGGAAGCGGCGATATCATCGGATTTTTGACGGCACTCTATCCCAAAGCCCAAATCACCGGACTGGATTATTCCAAAAACATGCTGGTAATTGCCGATAAAAGATTTAAAGACTCCCCAAATATCACGTTGAAGCAAGGGGATTGCCTGTCCTTGCCTTATGAAGATAATTCTTTCGACGCGCTGACAATCAGTTACGGACTGCGCAATTTGGAAGACATGAGGCTGGGCTTAAAGGAATTTCTGCGGGCTTTGAAACCCGGCGGTCGTTTTCTCTGTATTGATTTGGGGAAGCCAACCAATCCAATTTTTAAGCTTCTGTACAAAATCCATTTCTACCATTTGTCGCCGCTAATCGGTAAATTAGTATTTCATCGAGGCGAATTTAATTCGTTTCGTTACCTCCCCGAATCCAACCTTTATTTTCCCGAACCCGACGAGCTGAAATCGATCCTCCATGATGTTGGTTTTGAGGACGCCAAACACACTCCTTTGTTCTTCGGTTCGATTGCCTGTCTGACTGCGACCAAGCCAAATTAAACAAGTAGAACTTTGCAAGTTCTGCAAAGGCTTCAAGTTTCCGGAATTATTTATTTTTCGTTCGCTAAATCTCATTCCAATGATCACTATAACTAATAAAAATCGGCACTGAAACCATACTAAAGCGCCTTTACCAAGCTCCGCATTTTGTTTATTTTGCTGGATTTTGTGTTCAAACTATACTGAGCTTGACTTAACAATGATTGCCTACGAGGATGCGCTGAAAACTTTTGAAGCGCATGCAAGAGATTTTGGGGAAATAACGCTGGATTTAAAAGATTCTCGCGGCTGGACTTTAGCCGAAGACGTCTTTGCCGATCGCGATCTCCCGCCTTACGACAGAGCCACGATGGACGGTTTCGCCGTGAAAAAGGCGGACTTGGGAGACAAAACCAAACTCCACATCCTAGGTAAAAAAGCGGCGGGAGACAATTCCACTTTATCCGTCGGCAACGGACAAGCTCTGCAAATCATGACTGGCGGTGTGATGCCTGCCGGAGCGGATACCGTTGTTCCGATTGAACAATGCGAAATAATTGGCGACTCGGTAGAAATTCGAAAAGAAGGCGCCGGCTTTAAAAGCAACGTCGCGCTTCAAGGCGAAGACGCCAAAAAAGGGGATACGCTCATCCCTAAAGGCTCTTTGCTCAGGCCCGCGAAAATCGCCGTTGCCGCATCCGCGGGAGCCGTTCAAGTCAAAGTTTTCAAGAAGCCCTCCGTTAAAATTCTTTCGACCGGCAACGAAGTTATCGACCCTTCGCAAGTTCCATTGCCCCAGCAAATTCGCAACTGCAATTCCTCATTAATCGCCGCGCATTGCCAAAGGCTGGGATTAGAAGTCGAGGAGTTGGGTATTGTCGGCGATGACCCCGCGCTGATTCGCGGCGCGATTCGAAAAGGTTTGGAAGCGGATATATTGATTCTCAGCGGCGGCGTTTCGATGGGAGAATTCGATCACGTGCCTAAGGCGTTGTTCAGCGAAGGCGCGCGGCAAATTTTGCACAAAGTCAAAATCAAACCGGGCAAACCCATTTGGTTCGGCAAAACCGAACGCGCTTTTGTATTTGCGTTGCCGGGCAATCCTGTTTCCGTTCATGTGAACATCAAATTATTTTTCGAGCCTTTCGTCGCCAAAAGCCTAAGACAATATACCCCGCCGCGAAGCCTGATTTTGCCGCTTTGCGCGGATTATCATAATCCCTCCGACTTGGATTGGTTCGTCACCGCCAAATTGACGACGCTTGATGGAAAAACCCAGATTCAACCTTATCCCACGCAAACCAGCGGGGATTTCACCACCGCATCCCGCGCTGATGGCATATTTCGCTGCAAACCGAACTCCAAAAATTGCCAAGGAGATTTTACCGAATTTATTCCATGGCAATAGACTACCAAGACGTTTTTGGACGGAAATTTAGCTCTTTGCGGATTAGCCTCACCCAAGCCTGTAATTTTTCTTGCACCTACTGCGTTCCCGATAACTTTAGTCTCAAAGCCGCGCCGGACGAATTAAAGCCTGCGGAATTTTTCCGCATCACCAAAGCTCTAGTGGAAGTCGCGGAAATCAAAAAAATACGTTTAACCGGCGGCGAGCCTTTAATTTATAGACACTTTGACGAATTTTTGGGCTTGCTCGGCGAATTAAATCTTTCCGACATTAGCCTGACGACCAACGCCGCCGCCCTTAAGAATAAAGTTTCTGTTCTTAAACGGAATCATGTGCACCGACTTAATGTCTCGCTAGACTCTCTGAACGAAGAACGCTTTGCGACGATGAGCAGAGGCGGCAAACTAAAACGAACTCTGGACGGAATCGAAGAAGCGCTGAAAGCCGATTTGAAACTCAAAATCAATATGGTGCCGATGCGCGAATTTAATTGGGAGGATATTTTGACCATGCTCGAATTTTCCTTGGAACGCGGCATCGAATGCCGTTACATCGAGCTGATGAAAATGGGGCATGTCGGCAAGATATTTAAAGAAAACTTCGTTTCGTATGATGAAATCCTAAATATTATTCGCCAAAAATACGAAGTTCGGCGTGCCCCCGCTCCAAAAGATTCCACGGCGCAAAGGTTTGAAATCCCCGGCAAAGGGTTCTTTGGCATTATTCCAAACGAATCCGTCCCTTTTTGCAGTACTTGTTCAAGGCTGCGGATATGCTCCACGGGGTATTTGTACGGATGCCTGAGCAGCATCCAACGTTATTCGTTAAAAAATTTGCCGGAAACTTCGACCGATGAAAGCGAATTTAAAGAGGAACTCACCAAAATTTTAAAACAAGCCATGAAATCAAAACAAATCAAATTTCAAGGCGCAGAAACATATATGCAGGAAATAGGAGGCTAAATTGAGCGATTTAAGAGTACAAGTTGAAAAATTATTTTCCAAAATCCCATTTCGCGGCGGCAACGTTTTCGACTCCGATATTGTCGAATACTTTGAACTGGATAAAGACATTGCCTTCCTATCTCTAGGAATTGCCGACTCCAACGAGGAAGAAAGAAACCTGCTTGGTCAGGAACTCACCAAACAACTAAAAACTTTGCCCGAGATTAATCAGGTGCGCATCAGTTTTAAGGCGCCGGAGGAGAAAGAAAAAAGCAAGCCGAAAGCCGATAACCAGCCAAAGCGTCCCGTTTATTTGGAAAACTACAAGCACGTGATATTGGTTGCCAGCGGGAAAGGCGGCGTTGGTAAGTCCACGGTCGCGCTCAATTTGGCGTTGGCGCTCAAACAAATGAATTATACAGTTTCGATGTTCGACGCGGACGTTTACGGTCCGTCCCTGCCTTTGATGATGGGACTACGCGGCGAAAAGCTCAAAACGATGGGCAACCAAATTTTACCTTTGAGTCAATTTGGAATTGAATTTATCTCCATCGGCAACATGATCGCCGAAGGCGAATCGGTTATTTGGCGAGGTCCCATGGTGCATCAAGCGATCGAGCAATTAATCCGCGACACGGCTTGGCCGGGAGGAGATTTTATGATTATCGACATGCCGCCGGGTACCGGAGATATTGCCATCACAATCACGCAAATGACCCAAGCTACAGGCGCCGTCGTCGTTTGCACCCCGCAGGACGTTGCCTTAATCGACGCCCGCCGCGCTTTGGCTATGTTTGAGAAGGTGGAAATTCCCGTCCTCGGCATGGTTGAGAATATGTCCGGTTACGTCTGTCCCCATTGCGATAAAGAATCGCACATCTTCGGCAAAGGCGGCGCGGAAAAAGACAGCAAGAGTTTTAAAATCAACTTCCTTGGCTCGGTTCCCATCCATCTCAGTATCCGCGAAGGAACTGATCAGGGCAAGCCAGTAACGCAAGACAAATCCAAAGCCGACTTAGGCAAATATTATCTGACAATCGCCAACGAACTCATCAACGAACTCAATAAAGGCTGATTTTAGATTTTTAAATTATTCCCCAAAATGATAGCCCGCCATTCCAACCGGTTATTTCTTAGCCTAAAGAATAATGAATCTGCATAATCAACGGATATGTTTAGGGGGAGTAATTAATAGTTTTTTAGAGGCTTAAAAATTTCATCGTTTCGCCTTCATCTTTCTAAATTCTTCCCAAGAAGGCAGAGCTCCAACTCAACATTGTCTCAAAAACATTAATCTTCTTCGGTACATGGCTCTGTGAGCATTCTTTCAAGATTCATTAAAAAGCTTAGGTTTACTTTCAGATAACTATAGTCTGACGTTGAAATAGCTGCATTTTTTACGCATCCTCCAGTACTTTGTTGAACAATATATTTGGGTGAAATATGGAAGCTATATCCTATCTGGTATTTATTTTGGTTGTTTTAGTTGGGCTGCCTATTCTTTATTTGATCGCTAAAAATGGAGCCTATCGAGTTGAAGAGTCGCTTTTGATAAATCAAAGCCCCGACGTCCTTTTTAATAAAATTAGAGATTTAAAAACTTGGAAAGATTGGAGCCCATGGATTTTGCACGAGCCTGAAACCAGACTGGAATATCAAGAACCTGTTAAAGAAATAGGCGGAGGCTATTCTTGGGTTGGAAAATATATCGGTTCCGGCAAAGTCAATCATTTGGAATTTAAAGATAATCAGGAAATCCGACAGATAATTCATTTTCTTAAACCTTTTAAGTCTTCTTCTCATATTACATGGAAGTTTTCCCAAGAAGGCGCCTCCACTAGAGTTACCTGGATTATGGACGCTAAGATGCCACTTATGGGGAAGCCTTTTATGGCCATGCTAAAAATGATGATTTCCAAAGATTTCAAAATTGCCCTCCAGCTTTTAAGTCAGGTAACAGAAGGGCAAAATAGGAATTTTGGTTTTGAGTTTAACGGCATTGTCGAAGATTCGGACTTCGACGTCGCCGCAGATTTTTATGAAGGCGACTTGGAAGGCATGAAAGCGAAAATGCAAGATTTTTATCCGAAAGCGGCAGAATATTTTACCAAATATAATATTGGACATTTAAGACCCCCAATTGCGTTGATGATCAGAGTTCGTCCGCTGAAGAAAATATTTGGAATAGCCATGGGGCTTTGTCCCGACAAACCGCTTCCGAATGATTGTCCATTCGAGAAGGTAACGGTCAAAGGCGGAAAATACTTTAAAACGACTTTAACGGGCGATTACGAATTTCTAGAGCTGGCTTGGCATTTGACGATGGACCAAGTACGGTCGAAAAAGATAAACTGAAAACTGAAATTTTTGTTCCCATAAGCTGAATTATTTTAATAATTTGAAAGAGTTTCACTCAACAAAATTTACGACTCACGACAATCCTTTAAAAGCTTTATTAATCATTTAACGCGAGAAAAATTATGAGATATTTATTTACTTTTGGAGCGGTATTTTTAATGCTCATTATGCCACTTTTTTCCAATGATCACGAAGAGCGTTTGGCTGCGCTGAAAAAACAACTGAACAATATCAACACCGAAGAACTGCAAGAAATTTTGAAGCAAAAGCCGGACACTATCCTGATCGACGTGCGCAACGCCGAGGAAATCAGGGATTTGGGCGGAGAAATTAAGGCTTTGAATAATTATAATATTCCTCGCGGTTGGTTGGAGCAAAGAATTTTTGAAGTCGCAAAGAAGGACGACCCCATCGTGGTTTATTGCGGGATTGCCTTGCGCAGCGTCTATGCCGCCAAAACTTTGATAGATTTAGGTTTTACGAACGTCAAACATTATGCGGATGGATTTAACGAGTGGAATAAGCGAGATCTTCCAAAGCGTGAAATGGATCGTTATCCCGAGTCCGTACTTTATGAGCGGGTTCAGGAAGTCGTGAAAGGCGTCGTTTATTCTTCAATCGGCGCGACAGCTCCGGCGACATATGAAAATGCGGGACATAACAACAACTTGTCTTTTATCGTTACAAAAGAGGGCGTGATTGTTTTTAACGCGGGCGGAAGTTACCTGCTAGCGAAGGCTCTCCATGATGAGATTAAACAAATTACCAATCTGCCCGTGAAATATGTGGTGATGGAAAATGCGCAAGGTCATGCCGCGCTAGGTATGAGTTATTGGCAAGAGCAAGGCGCGACGAAGGTTATGCATGAAGCGGCAGCCAAAGAATGGGAACATAGCGCGGAGCGATCTTTGAGTAACGCGCAGCGCGTGCAAAAAGACAAAAACATCGGCACGGCGGTGGTAAAGCCTGACAAAACATTTGCGACGACTTTTGATTTGAGCATGGGCGGCGAACAGATTGAAGCGCGGTATATTGGTTTGGCACACTCTCCGGGCGACATTTTGCTCATTATGCCCAAACGAAAATTGATTATTTCTGGCGATATTGCTTTTAACGTTAGAATGCCGCCTATTTTTGAGCACACCGACGTGAGGGGTTGGATTAAAACTTGGGATACATTTGAAGCCTTAAAGCCGGAAATCATTATTCCGGGTCATGGCGGCCCTACTGATATGGCAACTGTGAGAGCTTACACAAAAGATTATCTGGTTTTTCTTGTCTCTTCCATTGAAGAATTACTTGATGACGGCGGCGAGTTGGTCAACATTTATGAGATTGATCAATCCGCATTTTGGCACATGGATACTTATCGAGAACTAGCCATGCAGAATATGGCGACAGTCTTTAAACGCATGGAATTTGAGTAGCGCTAATTTGCGCCTACAAAGCTCTTTTTTTGTTTTTTTGAATCACCATTATTTTTATGAATCGCAAAACATGAATATCAGTAAATATTACGATAAAATATGCGAGGCATCTTTCGTTATGACTTTCTGCATAAGGCGAGTCAGCCTCGCATCAATATGATATTTTTTTGACAAAACATGATATTCTCCCTATACGTTTAAAGATTTTAATCCTGAATAAGAAGCAAGATGAACCAAGCAAATTTAGTTGATTTAAACCACCACATTGGCGGTCAAAAAGTTGTCGGAACCGGCGGCAAAATCCTTGAAATCTACGATCCTTCTCTAGGCAAAGTTACCAAAAAAATTCGGGCGGCGTCGGCTAAAGACGTTGACCTTGCCGTGCAAAAAGCCAAAGAAGCTTTTAAAGAGTGGTCTCAAGTTCCACCCGCCAAAAGAGGCAGGTTGATGTTGAATTTTATGTTGCTGATTCAAAAGCATATGGACGAATTGGCGGAATTGGTTGGCTCCGAACACGGAAAAACTTTTGAAGACGCCAAAGGCTCGATTACTCGCGGGCTTGAAGTCGTGGAATTTTGCACGGGCATCTCTTCCCATCTCAAATCTGATTTCACCGCAGAAGTCGCGACCGGCATCGATACCCACAACTTGCGTCAACCGCTTGGGGTTTGCGCCGGCATTACGCCGTTTAACTTTCAGGCGATGGTTACTTTGTGGATGCTTTCCGTGGCAATCGCTTGCGGAAACACCTTCGTGCTCAAACCTTCGGAAAAAGACCCGTCTTGTCCGTTGCGATTGGCAGAATTAAATGGAGGAAGCGGGGATTCCAAAAGGCGTGTTGAATGTTGTAGTAGGCGACAAAGAGTCGGTGGACGCAATTTTGGAGCACAAAGATATCGAGGCAATCAGTTTTGTCGGCTCGACAAAAATCGGGGAATACATTTACCATAAAGGTTCGACGCATAATAAAAGAGTTCAAGCTCTTTGCGGAGCCAAAAACCATATGGTGATTATGCCCGACGCGGACGTAGACAAAGCCGTTGACGCTTTAATTGGCGCTGCTTATGGCTCGGCGGGCGAAAGGTGTATGGCGATTTCCGTCGCCGTCGCAGTTGGCGACGAGGTCGCGGATAAGTTGGTAAATCGCTTGGCTCCCATCGTTAAAAAATTGAAAATCGGACATTACAAAACTCAAGGCGTGGAAATGGGTCCCATCGTTTCCGCGGAAGCTTTAGAAAAAATCAAAGGCTACGTGAAGCAAGGCGTGGAGCAAGGCGCCGAGCTTGTCGTCGACGGACGCGACGTTAAAGTGGCGGGTTATGAAAACGGATATTTTATCGGCGGTTGCTTATTCGATAAGGTCAAGCCGAATATGAGCATTTACACGGACGAGATATTTGGTCCTGTTTTAAGCGTGGTGCGCGTGAAGACTTACGACGAAGCCCTCAAACTCGTCAACGATCACGAATACGGCAACGGCGCCGCTATCTTTACTCGCGACGGCGATTCGGCGAGACATTTTGGCATGAACGTCAAAATCGGCATGGTCGGCGTTAACGTGCCTATTCCCGTACCGGTCGCATACCATAGTTTTGGCGGTTGGAAACGCTCGGTTTTTGGCGGCTTTGGCGTGCATGGCATGGAAGGCGTTCGTTTTTACACCAAGTTAAAGACGATCACCACTCGCTGGCAGTCGGGTATCCGCGATGGCGCGCAATTCCACTTCAAAAGCGGATCGGACAATTAGTCCGACTAAGTCTGCTTTTTAACTTGCTGCGGGCGAGCGGCTGAGGGAGAAAATCAAGGAAAAATTAATCACCAGCAAAAAGAACAGGAAAAATAGGACAAAATTCCAGTTCAACGCGTCCATGATTACCCCCGGAACAAAACTTCCTAAAGCCCCGCCCGCGTAATAAAAGCCGACGTAAACTCCATTGATGACCCCTCTGTCTTGTTTGGCAACGTGGTTAATGTGCGAAGATAAAAACGAATGGCAAAAGAAAAAGGCGAAACATAGGAGCGCCATATTTGCGAAGATAAGCAAATAATTGGGAATCAAGAAAATCAAAATCGAAACCGCAAAAAAGACAAATCCAAAAAGCAAAGTTTTCCTCGGCGTGACAAGCATTCGGCTAATTTTGCCGGCGATTAACGCGGAAAATACCCCAAATAAATACCCCAAGTAAATGAATCCGGCGCGCGCCGTATTTATCTCTCCCTCGATTCTCGAAATTCTAAATGGAAGCAAGTTCATAATCGTTGTAAAAATGAAGAAGAGCAAAAAAGCGATCAGGTAATATCTAAGAAAAGATGGCTGCCGGAGCGTTCGCAGCATGGCGCTTAACTCCGCTTTTTTGTGGCGATCCTCCACCTTTCCGTCGAGGCAGAAAAAAACGATAATCATTAGGAGCAAAATAAAAACTCCGGAAAGGTAGAAGTGAAATCTCCAATCGACGACCTCGGTTAGGTATCCGCTGAAAAATCTGCCCAAGAAGCCGCCAAAGATAGTAAACACAATATAAATGCGGATATTGTGGGCGACTTTTACTCCGTTAGATTTTTGAGAAATATAAGTCATGATCGAGGTCAAAATCGCGGGAAACGTGAACCCTTGGACGATTCTGGAAGCAAGCATCCAATCAAAGTTATCAATCGCCGCAAAAAAGAATTGATTTAAAGCAAGCGAGAGCAATCCTAAGATGAGCATTCGCTTCGGGGATATGGATTCAACAAATAAGCCATACGCAAAAGGCGCCAAACCCATAGGGATTAACGTGAAGGTGGTTAGTAGCGAGGCTTCTACTAAGGAAACCCCGTAGATTTCCGCCAAATAAGGTTGGATGGGTTGCGGAATATAAAGACAATTAATGGTGAGAATTGTTGAAAAATAAAGGATGGTTAATTGAAAGTTTGACATGTCGGTATAAATTCTAAGGTTAAATGCCTACGAAAAACTCTTTTTTGGCACAAGTAATGCATTATGTACGTCGAGCAAAATTAATTATTAACCATTAAAAGGAAGAGTAAAATGAAAAAAATTTTAAATAAGTTAACTACTGATCTTGAAATCATTTTAAACAAAGGCATTGAGTTAAACCGAGCTTTCGATTTGCTCGAAGCCTCCACCAACGACGTTCGCGAAATCATAGTGTTGAACACGCTGCGCGAAATCGCCGTTTCCGAATAGGCAATATACCGCCACTTCATCCCATCAAAGTGTAACACCGCTTTTGCGCGCAATAAAAATTAATAATTGTTGGGCGCTAATATTTCATGTTTACAAGAATCGGTTTCGTTTTTTTGTTAATCTTTGCGTTCGGTCTTTCAGGCGTCGTATTTTCGCAAGACGCCCTGAGCGACGAAGGCTCCGATCTGTGGCAAACGGATCAGTTTGTTGACGAAGACGAACTCAACGACCCGAATCAACCCGATATTATTCAAGAATTAGAGCAAGGTAACAGCAATCAGTACTATTCCGACGAAGAAATATATCGGATACAACGTCAATATTACGCAGAAAGAAAGTCTACAATAAACACGGACGAAGTGATAGCCCAAACGGCGGGAACGTTGAAAGACAATATCTTATACGGCGTTGGTTCCGGCGTTATTATCGGCGCGTGGTTAGCCGTTATCAATAAAGGCACGTCGCGGGAAAATTTTCAGCTTATCGGAACGGGCGCCGTATTAGGCGGTTTACTTGGTTTCTTGGTCGGCACAAAAGCTTTTTATATTGTTCCCCCGCCCAAAGTGAACGATCCGAATCAACAACAGAACCCAAATAACGATGTTTACGGATTATTTGATCGTCCTCTTGAAAAGCGCCTTGTCAATCAAAACAATCCTTCGCAAGTCGCCTTAAATTTCAGCTTTACTTTTTAGCCTTCGCTTTCCGGCTTAAAAATCCTCCTCGATCCGAATCATTTTAACTCCGCTATAGCAGTAAGATTCCTCTTCGATTTTCTCAATCGCTTTCTTCACGCCGGCTTCCAAACTGAGGTGGGTGATTATCACTAAATCGGTTTTATCGGACTCCGATTTCCTCTTATTCTTTTGGATGACTTTTGAAATGCTGATCTCATTATCCGCGAGTATTTTGGTAATCGAAGCAAGCACGCCCGGGCGATCCATCACACGCAACCTCAAATAGTAAGAAGTAATAATATCTTTGATAGGCACGGACTGCGCAGTTTGATTTTCAAAAAATAGCCGCTGCTCAAAACTACCGTCTTTTTCCACGCTGTCAAAATAGCAAATCAAATCGGACATTATCGCCGAGGCCGTTGGACGAGAGCCGGCTCCTAATCCCGTCGAGTAATGCGAACCGGAAAAATTGCCATTCAGAAAAACGCAGTTGTTGGCATCGTGCACGCTCGCCAAATGGCAATCTTCGGGAACCAAAGCGGGATGAACTCTGCCTTCGATTTTGCCGTTATTTTTCTTGGCGACTCCCAGCAATTTCGTATGGTAGCCAAGTTCCAAAGCGTATTCGATATCTTCCCGAGTTATTTGCGTAATGCCCTCAAGATAGAGATCCTTAAAGTCAAAGCGGCGATTAAATGCTTTGCCAATCAAGATACAAAGTTTATGCCCCGTATCGTGTCCTTCAATGTCAAAAGTGGGATCGACCTCGGCATAACCCAAATCCTGCGCCTGCCGAAGCGCATCTTCAAAGCTCAGATTTTCCTTTTCCATTTTCGACAAAATATAATTTGCCGTGCCGTTGATGATGCCTTTAACCTCACTCACGTCATTGGCACAAAGTCCGTAAAATAAAGTTTTCAAAATTGGGATAGCACCTGCGACACAGGCGTCGTAGCCGATAAAAATCTTTTTGCGCTCGAAGAGTTTTGCGATTTGCTCGGATTCTTCCGCCAACAACGCTTTGTTTGCGGTAATCAGCGGAATATTTCTTTCGATGCAGTTTTGCATAATCTTCAGTGAAAATTCTTTTTCGCCGATCAGCTCGATCACAAAATCCAAATCATTATCTCCAAAGATCAAATTTGGATCGTCGCTTATTTCTATACCGCTCAAATCGACGCTTCTGGGTTTGTTCAGATTTTTAACGACGACCTTCTTGAGGCTAATTTTCTTGTTAAGACGATGTTGCAGCAACTCTTGGTTTTCGTTGATGAGTTGGCAAACCCCAGAGCCAACCGTGCCTAAACCAAACATGCCTATTTTAATTTCACTCTTCATCTGTGCTAATACGATAAATATTTGAATTAATGTAAGTTTTAAAAATATTCCTCAATTTTTCGACTTCTTCTTCGCCAAAGTTTCCAACGAGGTTCATATAATCGGACACCATTTTTCCACTTGTAGTCACCGTGATTTGAATTTTCCTAAAGCTCAATACCCGCAAGGCGCGCAATAGTTTATAAAAAATAAACGGGGCATCCGGCATACTGAGCTTGAGTTCGAAAACGCTAATCGGATCCCTCGTAAACCCATGTTCGACCTCTTTGACAATATAGGGCGATTTAAATTTTTGCGAAAGCGACAAGCTAAATTTTGGATTTCCGGACGCCCAATTATCCTGCCCCAGCTTAATTTGCTCGATGTTGATTTTAGACGCCGCCGTTAAAATCTGTTCGATATCCGGCGCGTCATCGCGCTGCCTAACCTGTAGATAACCTACGCAACCCTGACGTCCATTATCATACTGCACGAGGTTGATCTTGCCGTTTTCGATTTCCACCCAATGAGCGCTCAGTAGGTAAGTAAACTTTTCCAAGAAATCAAAGCCTTCTTTAAAGTCAAGCAAAATATCCTTCTCGAGCGCGCTTTTATTGACAATCACAACTTGAGTTTCATTCTGAGAGAAATCTTGCATTTTGAATAGATGGGCGGCAATCGCATCGACTTTTGCGGTCAGCAAATATCTATTCGGGAAAGAATTTAAGAACCAAGACAAAGATTTTTTATTGATCGAAATAAACTGATAAATCTGACGCAAGTTCAAGCAATTCCTCAAAATACCTTTAATTCTCTCCTGCGCCTCTTCTTTTTGTTTTGCGTTCAGACCCTCAATTTTCAGGCTGTGCAACTTTTCCAATAAAATATTTTCTTTGCTCTTAAGCTTTCGCAAAGCGTTTTGATCCAACTGCTCGAGCAGCGCGTAAATACCTTCGTTCAAACCTTCGCGTTCCAATCTTTGCGTTAGCAAATGCAGGCAGATGTTAATCTCCAAATCTTCCTTTTTTTGGTCGAGATAACGCAGAACCCTTTCTTCCGTATCTTCCAAATCACTTCCAACAAGTTGCGTAAAAATCTTCTCGCATTCGGCGTAAATCACCCTGAGCCTATGCAAAAGCGCGCCTTTTACGCCTTCGAGACACTTGAGGTCGCAATAATTAACCAAGTACAATAACGCTAGCTTTGTTGGGTCTCTTTGCGAAAGTTCGATAAAGTTGATTATGCCCGTATCCACGAAAAGATAATCGCTGCAAATCTCGACGAGACTTTGGTGACGCAGCACAAGAAATGAGACGAGATCGATCATTTCCGATTTATCCTCGAAACCCAGCCGATTTAATATTGTTCGGGACAACTGCGCGCCGTATTCCTCATGACTTTCGGAGGGATTGATTTTGCCTAAATCATGAAAAAAAGCTGCCCATTTTACGGCGAATATATCTTCATCGCTTAGCGCTTGATAGAGTGGATCCTTTGCTAGTTTTAGTTTTTGAATTTCTTCTTCGAGATTTTTTAAAACTTGAACCGAATGTTTGCCCAAACCCGTTTCGTGCATCTCAAGATTTCGCAGCAAAGTAGGCATTTTGTTCGCTTCATCAATGAAATACCCTAAGAAATTGCGGTATTTTCCATTTGGCAAGCTAATTACAATATCCTGCAAAGCCCCGAGCAAATTAGAGGCGTAAGGAGCGCGGAAAACTTCAAAAATAAAATCTTTGTAAACAGACGGATCGCATATCTCATTCGAGGCGTACAGACGATTTAAAAAAAGGGACAAGCTCCATTTGACTTGATGGCTGCAACGAAAAGGATTGTTTGCAACGCGCACAAAAAACGGAAGTAAATCGTCAATTCCAAACTCACGCGCATCGGTTCCATTTTTAAATTCGACCTCTTCGATAATTTTACGCTCAAAATTTATCCAGAGCTTAAAAGCGGGGGCTTCGATTTCCCAGTTTTGATCTAATAACTCGCGACGTGTGAAATTTGCGAATTCGATGATCGCGGCGCGAGCTTGCAGATGAAGTTCGTCAAAATCATCGACGGTTTCGATTAATGGGTTTTCCTTAATAAAATCGGAAAGTTTTTTTTGAAATGCCTGATCTTTTTTTGTCTCTTGGTAAGAGCTAGCAAACTCATCGCAGGACGCGACAAAGTTCTGGCAAGCCAAATAAAAATCTAGCGATTTGGCGAGAAGCTGAATTATCACGTCGTTAATTTGCCCCTTGTCGACAAGCCTTTCAAGGATTTCTAAGCAAGAAATCTCCTCGAATCCGCGAGCGTACTTCCATGGCCACAGACAATAATGTAAATGCCGCAAACTCCCGACGCCATTTTTGAGCGCGACCTGATCAAGCTCAACAATTTTTAATCCGTCAATTTGATCCAGCATCATCGAAATAAAAAGCTCGCATGGAATTCGAGATGCGCACACCTGCCTGAATTCTCGAAGTTGAGACTCCTCCCCAAGAATCAGCCTCGTTTCCCAAAGCGAGATCAACGAATGCAGCGTATCGCGATTCTTAAAAGCGTCGAGATTTTCTTGATGATCAATCAATTGACAGTTGAGGTCGCGAATATTTTTTTGCAATTCAACGACAAATCCACCCAAGAATCCTTCTAAAAGATAGGCTTCCGCTTTGGATAATCGCGGGCTTAAAATTATGCTTAAGTCGACGTCCGACAACAAGCTCTGTTCTTTTCTGGCGTAGCTGCCGCGAGCAAGCAGCATGAATTTTGTTTCGAGCCTTTCTCGTAAAAGAAAATCACTTATGTCGCACGCTGCAAGTTCCTTGACGAAACTATCCTCCATTGAAAAATTGAAATCCGAACTCTGCGCAAAACTACTATTATTAATGTCTGCTTGAGTTGGCGAGGTTTGTTGAATTAGTTCGAGTTTTCTTTTTTCAAAATAATGCGGAGCCATTTCAAAATAATGTCCCCAAAGTTCCTTTATTCGCTCGTCCAATTTTTCCGCGTAGCGTCTGCCAAACTCCAAGCCATTAAATATGGCGTCCTTTTCGGAAAGTAGAGTCGCCTTTAAATCGGCGCTATTTGGAGTTGTTTGATCGGATATTGACGCGATCATTAGAAGAGAAAACTTATATTGAAAAATAAAACTATGCGATTAAACCGGCGCTGACAGCAATTAGATAGGAAGTGTAAAGAAGATATATCAAAAGAAATATTGAACCTTCGACTTTATTTATTTTTCGGCTTTTGCCTAAACAGAAGGCGAATAAGAGTATTGTTAGCAAAAGATTTAAGGGCAGGTCGCGAACAATAAATTCTCCATCCGTGTTCATTTCGTTGATGACCCCGCCAATGCCGACCACGACCAAAGTATTGAAAAAGTTAGAACCTATAATGTTCCCTAAAGAAATGTCGGGCTGTTTCTTCCTTGCGGCTTGCACCGAAGTGGCTAACTCCGGCAGTGAGGTGCCGAGGGCGATAATTGTCAAGCCAATCGTCAACTCGCTAACGCCAAGCGTTCTAGCGATTTCAACGGCTCCCCAAACCAACGACTTTGAACTCCCTATGAGAAAGGCAAAACCTAGCAAGATATAGAATAAACCGAGTTTGAGAGAAATTTTTTCAGGATGGACATCCGTTTCCGCAGATTCGAAGGGATGCTTAAAAGCATAATAGGTTTGCGCCGCCATAATCATAGTGAATACGAGCAATAATACGAGCGCGTCCCAAAAACTAATTCGCGAATCCAAAGCTTGATAGGCAGCCAGAAGGGTTACGAAAATTAAAATGGGAATCTCCCGTTTGAATATTTTGGGGGCGACAGCGACCGGAAAAATCAAAGCAGAAATTCCTAAAATTAAAGCCACATTAATTATATTTGAGCCGTAAGCATTTCCGAGCACAATCCCGCTGTTGCCCTCCAAAGATGATAGCACGGAAACTAAAATTTCCGGCGACGAAGTTCCAAAACCCACGATGACGATTCCCACAAAAATACTGGGCACTCCCAAATGAAACGCCATCGAAGAGGCGCCTTCGACAAGTTTGTCGGAGCTCCATATCAACACGATTAATCCCAAAACAACGGCGATAATTGGTAAAAGCATAAATTCTAAATGTTAGATTTTTGTAAGGTTATGGAATGTTCTCGCCTTCCAAAATGACATTAATCAATTGGAAAGGGTTTAATATGCAAGTTATCAAGAATATGACGAGGAAAGGTCTACTTAAGTTTGTTGGTAAACTAATAGCCGCAGATGGTTGACTTCCATAATTCTTGGCGAGCTTTAGAAAATTTTTGAATTGGCTTCAAGGACAACCTTCAGGGCATAAGTGGCTTCTTCCGCAGTAATTAAAGGCTCGGTATCATCAAGAATACAAGATACGAATGATTCTATTTCTTTGAAAATCAAATCTTCTTTTTGAAAAGATTCTTGATTATAATCAAGCTCGATTTTTGAATCCGGCGAAGGCTTCGTCACGCAATACTTGCAAACGTTGTTCATGAAATCCACAGAAAAATATCCCTTTGCCTGAAATATTCGGATTTTTCTTTCCGGATTTTGGGAAAGCCTGCCGGATTTAATATCTGCGATGCAGCCGTTTTTAAAAAACAATCGCAACATGGCAATATCGATAGTCTCGGATAATACTTTGAAGCCTTTCGCTTCAATGTTTACAATAGGCGAATTGCAGGCTTTTAAAATCAAGTCCACATCATGAATCATTAAATCTAGTAAAACGCTGCTGTCAACGCTCCGAGGGATATAAGGCGAAAGACGATAGGCTTCAATGTAAAGCGGATTGCTTAACAGGGGCAACACCTTAACAAACGCAGGGTTAAATCTTTCTAGATGCCCTACTTGAACTTTTAGTTTTAGCTGGTTTTTTAGACTGATTAACTTTTCGGCGTCTTCCAAATTATCGGTAAATGGTTTTTCAACCAAACAATGAACTCCTTTATTTAAGACTTGCTCCGTAATCGAAAAATGCAAAGGAGTCGGGGCTACAATACTAACAGCGTCCACATTATCCAACAGGCTATTTAAGTCATCAAAAGCTTGACAGTCATACTGAGCGGAAATGTTCTTAGCCTGCTCGTGGTTCTTATCATAAACTCCAATTAAATCGGCATTCTGCGACAAATGGTATTTTTCCGCATGAAACTTCCCCAAATATCCGACGCCAATGACGCCCGCCTTTAATTTTCTCATAATCAATACCTGAAAGCCAATTTGTTTAATACAAGTCGATAAAGTGACAACAATATGAATAGAACCAGCATACAAAATACTATTGCCGCGCTCGAAGGCAGGTCAAACCAAAAAGAAACGGTAATGCCGGCGAGGATGGAAAAAAACTCAAAAATGCAGGCAAATACCGCCATGCGTAAAGGGCTTTTGGCGATTAAGCTCGCCGAAGACGGAGGAATAATGAGCATGGCATTGATGAGCAAAATGCCTACTATGCGCATCGAAGTCCCTATTCCAATAGATACTATTAAAAAGAAAATCAATCTCGTTACAAGTTTGTTAACGCCTTCAACTTCCGCCAAATCAGAGTTCAAAGTAAGACGCAGCAGTGGTCGACAAATCAGAGCAAGCATAAAATTTGCCGCTAGCGCGACTAGGAATATTTTAAATACGTCTTGCCAGTTAGTTAAAAATATATCGCCAAACAAGTAGGAGTGGAGATCTGCCTGACGAACATTCTGCAAAGACAAGGCGACAATACCCAGAGCCAAACCACTATTAGCCAAAATGCCTAGGTAAGAGTCCGCTTTCAAATGCCCCTGATGTTCCAAACCAAAAAGCAAGATCGAAAATAGAAAACAAACAAGGATAATTGAAATATCCAAGTTAAATCCAATGGTGAAAGCCAAAGCCAGACCTAGCAGCGAACTATGCGACAAAGCATCGCCAAAATACGCGAGCCGACGCCAAACGATGAAACAGCCAATCGGCCCCGTCAGCATCGAAACCCCTAGCCCCGTCAAAATGGCGAGCAACACAAAATTATCCAAAAAACTCATTTGTGTTCGTGCAAAGCATTATGGTGATTATAGATCGCCAACATTTGTTTCATTTCGTGCCCAAATATATCGTTATAAGCGGAGTCTTTCGTAATTTTTTCGGGGACGCCTTGGCAACAGATGTGTTTGTATATGCAAATTACAAATTTTGAGGAAGACATCACAAAATGCAGATCATGCGAGATCATTACAATTGTGCAGTTAAGCTTTTCATGGGCTTTCTGGATCAACTCATAGAGTTTGAATTGTCCTTTCAAATCTAAATTCTGCGCAGGTTCGTCTAAATACAAAAAATCAGGTTTTCGCAACAAAGCCCTTGCCAGCAGTATCTTTTGGTTTTCGCCGCCAGACAATGAAGACATAAATGAATTTTCAAGACCCTCGACGTTCAAAAAATGCAGAGTTTCCAAAATTTCATCCCTTTCAATCTTATTACCGAGTTTAAGAAAATCTATGACTTTAATCGGGATGATAGCCGGAACTACGAACCTTTGCGGCAAATAAGCGTTATTAAACTTGCCTTCCCTCGCGACATTCCCCGAAGTTGGTTTTAATATCCCCATCATGATTTTAATCAGAGTGCTTTTTCCTGCGCCGTTTGGTCCGATAATCGTCACAAAATCGTTTCTTTTGACTTCGATATTGATGTCTTGGAGGATTTTATTGCCGCTCTTAAAATAATTTACGTTTGTAAGCTTAAGAGTCATACTTGCTTGCAGTTCTTACAAATTCCATAAATTTCATTGAGGTCTTTGGTGATGGTAAAGCCGGCCTTTTCAATAATGCGAAGGGATTTTTGATAATGTTCATTTGAGAAAAATTCGCAGGTAAATTCGCAACTTTCGCAGATGAAAAATTGGGAGGGCATTTTGTGTTGAGGTTCGGGACAGCCGATATAAGACTTTAAACTTTCAATACGATGAATCAAGCCCACGTCTAAAAGAAAATTAATGGCACGATAAACGGTCGGAGGCGAATTGTTGAATCCCGTAAATTTTTCGCATTTTTTCAATATCTCATAAGCCTTGATAGGCTTGTGCGATTCCCAAATGACCTCTAAAATTTTCGTTCTGATGTTAGTGAGTCGGATATTTTTTTTTTGACAGCTGAGTTTGGCTATTTTTAATGCTTGCTCGATACATTTTTGATGCTCTAAACTACTGCCGCATATTTTAGCTGTTTTCATAAAATGCAACATTATAGCGCTTTGTTGCTCTGTCAATTCCAAACCCTTCTGCGAATTTCCAATATAGATTGTAGGTTCAATAGCGCATAAATTAGGTTAAAGTTTTAAAATTTAAAATTTTTTGGGTTTTCATAATTCGGCGAAATATCTTTTTTTCTTCACAATTAAGTTTAATATTTAGAGATTCTTACACAAGGCAAAGTCCATTTTTCAGTAAACAACCCATGGCTATTTTCAAGCGTTTGTTTGGTTTTTTGAACTTCTTTAGAAGAAAACTATTTTGGAAGCTATTTGGTCTTAACTTTCTCAGCATGATTTTATTACTGCTGTCATTCACCGTTATTGTCACCATTTTCCTTCACCGCAACTTTAAAGAATTTCAAGAGGAGAATTACGAGCAAATTAAAAATAGCCTTGTAGAAGTGACTAAAAATTTAGCGGAACAAGGTTACTTTGAAGTAGGCAAATTTGAAGGTCGAGAAAACCAAAAAAATATCAGGACGGAACTAACGGAATATCTAATATCCACCAAACAATTTCCTCCACAATTTACAATCAAATTAGTGGACGGCGTTTCAATTATAGATTCGAATGGACAAATATTCTTTAGCGGCAACTTTATTCTCAAAAAAAGAACTACGCCTTCAGAAAAAGAGAGAAAGTTTATAGAATATTGGGACGAAGAAGATGGGTTGAATATGTTGCCGATTAAAAACCCAAGATTCAAAAGCTTTCGAAATGAACGACATCTTCATGAATTAGTTGAGGACATCATGGAGGGAGAGATCGACTTTAATAAGTTAATCGTTGTCAATAGTCAGACTTCAAACAAAACTTTAATTATTGATATTGACTCTTCCGAAATATTCTTTTCTTTCATAGGCGGCGAGAGGTTTATTAGAAATCAAACTAGAGGCATACTTGGCGTTGTTATTATCAGCATTATCATCATTTTTATATCTTCTTTTTTTATTAACCGCCTAATCACCAAACAAGTCATTAATATCAATAAGGGCTTAAACGCTGTCGAAGAAAAAAACTTCAAAGTCAGAATAAAAGTCACAAATAAAGACGAACTTGGAGAACTTGCATTAAAGTTCAATCAAATGGCGGAGAGCATAGAGCAATTTGAAGCCGGCAGGCGTCAATGGATAAGCGAAATATCGCATGAGATGAATACGCCCCTGGCAATTATCAAAGCGGAGATTGAAGCTTTAATAGACGGGGTTCGAGAAATGAATGAGGAAAATCTGAAATCGGTGATGGAAGAGATCGCTCACTTGCAAAAAATCACTGAGGATCTCAAAACTTTATCGATCGCAGAATCCGAAAAATTAAACCTCGCCTTGGAGGTTGTCGGCGTGAAGGCTTTTCTCGACGAACTAATCCAAAAATACGAGCTGCGAATGAATAACGCAGAGCTGAAACTAATTCGTGATTATGATCTCGAGCCGGATTATTCGGTTTCCATCGACGTCAACAGAATAGGGCAAGTCATTAAAAATCTTTTAGAAAACTGTATCCGCTACAGCAAAAAACCCGGAAGCGTTTATTTATCCGTCAACAAAATCAACGAATACGCCGTAATATCGATAGAAGACGAAGGCCCCGGAATCAGCAATGAGCATATGGAACGTCTATTCGAACGTTTTTACAGAGTCGAGAGTTCAAGAAATCGAGTTACCGGTGGCAGTGGACTTGGTTTGGCGATATGCAGGAGTTTAGTCGCGCTTCATAAAGGCAAAATTTTTGCCGAGAAAAGCGATAAAGGCGGTCTTAAAATCACAATTAACATACCTTTAGCTTAGATATGGAAAAAAGTTCAATCCTTATTGTCGAAGACGAAATTAAAATCGCAAAAATTTTAAGGGATTATCTTATCAAAGATTATCCCCACACATTTATGATACATGACGGTAATCATGCGCTGGAATATATTGAAAACAATGTCCCTGACTTGATTATCCTTGATATTATGCTGCCCGGCATAGATGGACTCAAACTGTGCAAAAAGATCAGAGAGTTTTCACAAGTGCCAATAATCTTTCTAACCGCAAAAACAGAAGAATTAGATAAACTCGTTGGGTTTGAACTTGAAGCCGATGATTACATCACTAAACCCTTTAGCCCTAAAGAGGTTGTCGCTAGGGTTCAGGCAATTTTAAAAAGAGTCGACTCTCAAACAAAAACTGATAATTCTAAGGTAATATCAAAATCAGACGTCGTCGTGAATAACGAGACAAGGGAGGTTAAGGTCTCAGGAAAGTATATTAAACTTACGCCCAAAGAGTTCGAAATCTTAAAAACTTTAATCGCGAAACCAAACAGAATTTTTACGCGCGAAGATTTGTTAAATGTCGCTATGGGATATCATTATGAGGGATATGACCGCACGATTGATACGCATGTTAAAAATCTGCGGAAAAAGATACTCCTAGCTGACCCGAATAAAAATTGTATCGAATCGATTTATGGAGTTGGATACAGGTTTAACAGCAATCTTGGTTAGACCTGTAGATGATAGAGGAAGTATTAAGCGGCTTTCTTGACTTGATCAACTAAAGATTTGAAAGCTTCGCTATCATTCATTGCAACATGAGCAAGCATCTTTCTATCGATTACAATTCCAGATTTATTTAATCCATCAATAAATACGCTATAACTTAGACCATGCTCGCGAACTGCGGCGTTGATTCTTTGAATCCATAAACTTCTAAATTCTCGCTTTTTATTCTTACGATCTCTGTAAGAATAAGCTCTAGCTCTATCCACCGCCTCTTTAACAGATCTAATCAATCTGCTTCTTGCGCCACGATAACCTTTTGCGGCTTTAAGGTATTGCTTCTTCTTTTTTCTAGCGTGAACAGCTCTTTTAACTCTAGCCATAATATTATTTGATTAGTGATTTGGTAACATGCTTAAAACTAACTTATAATCAGCGGCAGATACGTACCCCGTTTTTCTTAACTTTCTTTTAGCTGATTTCGGACGATGTCTCAGCATATGCCTTAAGAAAGCTTTTTTCCTTTTAATTTTGCCGTTAGCGGTAAAACTAAATCGCTTAGCCGCAGAACTTTTTGTTTTAAGTTTATTCTTCATTTCTTTTTTATTGGAGCTAAAATAACGGTTATGAATCTTGCAAAAGTTTGAGGTTCGCTTTCCTTGGCGGCAATATCAGTCAATTGCGCAATAAATTTATCCAGTACGGCAAGTCCAAACTCAGCATGCGCTGCTTCTCTTCCTCTAAACTGCACGGTAACCTTAACTTTATTACCTTCCTCGATAAATTCTTTGGCATGCTTAAGCTTAAATTCAAAGTCGTGAACTTCGATTTTAGGCCTTAGTTTAATCTCTTTAATTACGATTTGCTTCTGTTTTTTCCGCGCGTCGTGTTGCTTTTTGCTTAATTGATACTTAAATTTTCCGTAATCAAGAATCTTGCAAACAGGCGGCTTATTATTAGAATCAAGCTCAACCAAATCTAAATCTTTGTCAGCGGAAATATCAAGGGCTTCGCTGATATCAATTTCACCAAGTTGCTTACCATTCTCGTCGATAAGCATTACTCTAGAAGCTAAAATTTTTTCGTTTATCCGGTGTGTTTCTGCCACAGAAAATATAAGAAGGTTATGAATGGTAGGTGCGGACGGGATTGAACCGACGACCCCTACCGTGTCGAGGTAGTGCTCTCCCACTGAGCTACGCACCTAAAAATGTATTTGTGGAGAATAGCGGAGTCGAACCGCTGACCTTCTGCTTGCAAGGCAGACGCTCTACCAACTGAGCTAATTCCCCCAGCTGCGGTGGGCCAAGGTGGACTCGAACCACCGACCCCATCCTTATCAGGGATGTACTCTAACCACCTGAGCTACTGGCCCACAAAATTTACAATTTTAACAAATATATTCCAGAGATATTAACGCCAATTAATGAAATCAAATATAGAAGTTCTGAAAATAGCTAAAAACAAATTAGGTAGACTTCTTGTTTTCATCTTCAACCTGTTCACTCGTTTCACAATCAGGTTTTGTTTCACTAGTTTCAATAACTTTTTCCGATTTATCCTCAGCTCCAGCCTCAATTTTTTTGGCATCTGCAATTTCGTTATTGGAGCTATCTTTCTCAGGCTTAGCTTGAACTTCTTCGCCAATATTCTTCAAAAGCTCATTCATATTAGTTGAGTCTTGTTGTAAATTGATATCGTCAGTGAGCAATTCAATAATTGCCATTTTAGAGTTATCGCCTCTGCGATTAGCAATTTTATAAATTGTAGTATAGCCGCTATTTCTAGCCGAGAATTGCTTATATTTTTCGTTAAAAATATCGTAAACAAGACTTTTTACCGTAATATATGAATGAATTTGCCGACGAGAGTGCAAGCTCTGCTTCTTAGCTAAGTTGATGATGTGATCAACTTCTTTACGCATGGCTTTAGCCCTAGCCAAAGTCGTTTTGATTCTTCCATGCAGGAAAAGGGAGGTTACAAGATTACGTAAAACTGCTTTACGATGACTTGTATTTAAACCAAGTCTATTTTTTAATTTTAAATGTCTCATTGTACTATGAATGATTTATTCATTATCGATATCCGGCTTTTCGAGAAACTTCCCGTCCTTTAGATACATGCCCAAAGTTAACCCCATACTTGCAAGAACAGATTTAATTTCTTGCAAAGATTTTCTTCCAAAGTTTTTAGTCTTCAGCATTTCCAGCTCGGTTTTTTGAACAAGCTCGCCAATCGTTTCGATTTTAGCGTTTTGCAAGCAATTAATCGAGCGGACAGTAAGCTCTAACTCGTTAATACTCCGATTAATATGCGGATTTACCGTTGGTTCTTCGATAACCTCTTCAATAACTTCTTCAACTTTGACTTCTTGTTCATCAAAAATCAACAAAGAAGAAAAATAATCTTTCAAAATCTTCGCGCCAAAAGCCAACGAATCTTCGGGAGTCACACAACCGTTAGTCCAAATCTCAAAAACAAGCTTATCAAAGTCAGTCTTTTGTTTGACGCGAGTATTTAGTACCTCGTATTTAACACGCTCAACGGGGCAATGGTTAGAATCTAAGAAAATAGTGCCAATTGCCATGTCTTCGTCTTTATTTTCTTCGGCGGAAACTAAACCACGAGAAAGCCTAACAAAGATTGTCATATTCAAAGATATATCTTCGTCAACATTGCAAATAATATGCTCAGGGTTAGCTATTTTGAGAAGACCTTTCGTGTTTATATCGGCTGCGGTTACAACTTTTGGTCCGTTAACGCTTAAGTCAACTTGGAAGTCAACTTCTTCGACTTCAGGAACAAAATGAACCTGCTTTAAATTTAGTATGATGTTTAACGCGTCTTCTCTGACGCCTTTAATACTTTCAAATTCATGCGAAACACCTTCAATCTTTACGGCGATTGGAGAACACCCAACTAACGAAGAAAGAATAACTCTTCTTAAAGAGTGCCCTATCGTAATTCCAAAGCCTTTATATAAAGGCTCGATAATAAACTTTGCGTAATTTGGAGAATCGGTCGATTTTTCTTTAATTATTTTTTCGGGAATCTCAATTTTTTCCCAGTTATCTCTAAAAATATGCTCAGAACCTGCCATTGCAATAACTCTATAAAAGTATGTTTAAATTCTTCTTTTCTTAGGTGGTTTGCACCCATTGTGAGGCACGGGCGTAATATCTTTGATAGAATTAACTTTTACGCCAGAAACTGCAATAGCTCTCAAAGCTGATTCACGTCCATTACCAGGCCCCTTTACGAAAATGTCACAAGCTTTGAAGCCATAATCGGCAACTTTCTTCATAACTTCTTCGCCAACAATTTTTGCAGCGAAAGGAGTGTTTTTTCTGGAACCTTTAAAGCCTTGCGCACCTGTACTTGACCACGCAATCACACCGCCGTTCAGGTCGGTAACACTTATAATAGTATTGTTAAAGGTCACTTTAATATAAACATAGCCTCTGGCAACGTTCTTTTTATCCTTCTTCTTAACAACGCTTGATTTACTTTGCTTTGCCATTATTTTAAAATTGTATATTCAATTAACTCAGAGTGTTACTTTTTGACGGCTCCAAACTTTTTGGGACCTTTTCTAGTTCGGGCATTAGTTTTCGTTCGCTGACCTCTTACAGGCAATTTTCGACGATGTCTCAATCCACGATAATTACCCAAGTCCATAATTCTTTTGATATTTAAGCTAACTTCTCTTCTTAAATCCCCTTCGACTTTGAAATTCTTTTCAATTTCACTACGAATGCTATTTAATTCTTCGTCAGATAAGTCTTTAAAATATCGATTTTTATCTATACCCAGCTTGTCGAGAATCTTATTGGAAGAACTTCGACCTAAGCCATAAATATAAGTTAATCCAATTTCAAGTCTTTTCTTATCCGGAATATCAACTCCTGAAATTCTAGCCATAATTAACCTTGTCTTTGTTTATGGTTGGGATTTTCACAAATTACTCTAATCACGCCTTTACGTTTAATCACTTTGCATTTGGAACAACGCGGCTTGACTGATGCGCATACTTTCATAGCATTTTAAAATTAAATTATTTATTTCTAAAAATAATTCGTCCCCTCGTTAAATCATAAGGAGACATTTCAATCGTAACTGAATCGCCGGGAAGAATTCTGATGTAATTCATTCGCATTTTACCAGAAATGTGAGCTAAAATAACTTTTTTATTCTCTAGCTCGACTTTAAACATTGCATTAGGCAACGCTTCAACTACTTTACCTTGAATTTCGATGTTTTCTGATTTTGACAAAACTAACCTACGAATGCGTTAAACTAAATCAAGCACTTGTTTACTAACTTCGTTAATATCTTGATTAGCGTCGATATCCTTTAAAAGAGATAAATTTTTATAAAACTCAATTAGAGGAAAAGTTGATTCTTTAAACACTTTGATTCGATTAAGAACCTTATCAGGTTGACTCATCGCTTCTTTGTACAAGCCTAGATTTAGTAATATCACAAATTCCATCAACTTTTGGCTTCTTATACCTTATATGATATTCATGCCCGCCAACTTCGGATACTCTTCTTCCGCTAATTCTATCGATGACTGTCTCATCATCGATAGAAAAGTTTAAAACACAATTAATTTCTAAATCTAATTTTTCAAATAAAACTTTTAAATCTTTAGCCTGTTTTAAAGTACGAGGAAAACCATCTAAAATAAATCCTTTAGAACAGTCTGATTCAGCAACCCTTTCCTTAATGATCGAAATCATAATTTCATCCGATACCAATCCGCCGCTTTCCATTATAGCTTTTGCTTCAAGCCCAACTTTGGTTGAGTTTTGAACGGACTTTCTTAATATATCGCCAGTAGAAAGCTGAGGGATATTAAATTTTTCAGATAAAATTTTTGATTGAGTACCTTTGCCAGATCCAGGAGGACCCAGCAAAACAACGATCATAGTGTATCTCTATAAGATTGCTTAATTTTCTTTTTCTTCATGAAGCCATCGTAATTCTGATTTATCAACTTCATTTCAATTTGATTAGAAGTGTCTAAGGCGACGCCGATGACAATCAACAAAGCGGTTCCTCCAAAAAAGAAAGGAACATTCATAAAACTATAAAGAATTGTTGGCAAAATGCTCACTAACGAAAGGTAAATTGCCCCTCCAAAAGTTAGACGAGTCAAAACCAGATTAATATACTCAGCGGTCTTTTCTCCGGGTCTTACTCCGGGAATAAAGCCGCCATATCGCTTGAGATCATCAGCTATTTTTAAAGGATTGAATTGAATTGCCGTATAAAAAAAACAGAAGAAAAATATTAAAACAACAAAAACAATGTTGTAAGTTAGCTGCCCGGGAGTAAACTGATTACCCAAATCCTGTACCCATGGAGTATCAAAAAAAGTCGTCAGGACTGCAGGAAAAGCTAATAAAGATGAGGCAAAAATTGGTGGAATAACTCCCGCAGAATTTATCTTTAAGGGCAAATGCTGAGATTGAGCACTTACCATACTTTTACCCTGCATTCTTCTCGGATATTGAACAGGTATTCTCCTCTGAGCTGTCTCTAAGAAAACAATAGCAACGATAACTGCAACAATAATTGCCACAATCACTAGAACAGTAACTGGACCAATCTCATTATTGATGAATTGAATATAAGTGCTATAGATGGCGTTTGGAATCTCAGTTACGATACCGGCGAATATAATGAGGGAAATACCATTACCAATTCCTTTCTCGTTAATCTGCTCTCCAAGCCACATCACAAAACATGTTCCAGCTGTAAGAGTAACTACTGCAATAAAAGTAAATAGCCATGGATCCATGCTTGAAATAAGTACGGGAATGCCATTAGGATCCGACATTCTTCTTATTCCGGCCGATATTCCAAAACCTTGAACAATACTAATAATTATTGTTCCAAAACGAGTATATTGAGTTATTTTCTTTCTCCCTACATCTCCTTCTTTAGCAAGTCTTTCAAAATAAGGAAAAATAGCGGTCATCAACTGCATAATAATTGATGAACTAATGTAAGGCAAGACACCTAAGGCGAAGATACTAAGGTTAGTAAGAGCACCGCCAGAAAATGTGTTAAAAAAGCTTAATATATTTCCTGCAGAAGTTTGCTGATCAAAAAAACCTTTCAATGCCTGGCTGTCAATTCCAGGAAGTGGAATGTAAGCGCCAATTCGAAAGATCACCAACATAAGCAAAGTAAAAACAATCCTTTGCCTAAGTTCTTCAACCAGAAAAATATCTTTGATGACTTTAACCATCAATTAGGCTGATTTTATAATTTGGACTTTTCCACCAGCAGCCTCAATTTTTTTGATAGCAGACTGAGAAGCAGCATGAACTGAAAAGGTTGTAGGCTTTGTGAGTTCGCCTTCGGCTAGAATCTTAACTGGACAATCTTTATTTTTAATTAAACCAGCATCTTTAAGAACAGAATAATTGATTTCCGCTACATCATTAAGCTTTGATACTTGCTCAACTTGGTACAAGTTTAAAATATTCCAAACCTTTGCATGAATATTTTTAAAACCTTTCTTCGGCAACCTTCTATACAAAGGTGTTTGCCCACCTTCAAAACCTGCTTTTTTGTTATATCCAGATCTGGCTTTTTGACCTTTATGACCTTTGCCACAAGTTTTACCAAGACCACTGCCAGGGCCACGTCCGACTCTTTTTTTAGTTTTTCTAGAAAACTGCGGATTAATTAATTTATGTAACATTCAATGATTCTTAAAATTAATATTCTTTACGTCGTCAAGTTCTTTGCCTCTTAACTCTGCAACTTCTTCAAAAGTTCTCATTTTTGAAAAACCGGCAATTGCAGCCTTAATCATATTCTGAGGGTTATTAGAACCAATAGATTTTACGTTAATATCACGAATGCCAATACACTCCATTAAAGCACGGATACTCCCTGCAGCAATAACTCCACTACCGGGTTTAGCAGGCCTCATTACGAGCTTACCCGCACCAAATTGACCAACAACAGCATGCGGGATTGTATTTTGATAAGTCGTTAACTTAATCATGGCATTTTTTGCGTTATCAGTAGCTTTCCTAATAGCTTCCGTAACTTCGTTAGCTTTTCCTAAACCTAATCCAGCGGAACCATTACCATCGCCAATGAGTACAAAGACACTGAAACTAAATCTTCTACCGCCTTTTACAACCTTAGTAACTCTTCGAGTACTGATCGTCTTTTGAATTAAGTTTACTCCATTTTTTTCAGACACAATTCCCTGAATACAAAAGTTAAATTTTAATTCCACCTTCTCTAATCGCATCAGCTAATTTCTTAACTCTGCCATGATAGATATAACCATTTCGATCAAAAACCGCCTTGTTAAGACCTAGTTTTGATAACTTTTCAGCAAGTTGCTTACCAATAGCTTCCGCCTGCTCAATTTTTGATTTATTTGTAATTGAATCAAGATTTCCTTTCTCCATTGTTGATGCTGAACAAACAGTAACTTTATTTATGTCATCAATTGCTTGGACATAAATGTGCTTGGAGGATCTAAAAACGGAAAGTCTAGGTCTGTCTGAACTACCCTTAATAATAGCTCTGATTCTTTTCTTTCTTCTAATATGATTAGATAATTTTTTTTATTAGAATTCATAAAAAATTATTTTTTACCTGTTTTACCTACTTTACGTCTTACGACCTCATTTTCGTAACGAATCCCTTTACCCTTGTAAGGTTCGGGAGGCCTGTAAGATCTAATTTCAGCGGCAGTTTGCCCTAAAATTTGCTTATCGCATGAAGATAAGCTGATCTTAACGTTATTATCCACCTTCGCAGAAACTACCGAAGGTAAATTATATTCAATGTTATGAGAAAAGCCTAAAAAAAGAGTTAGTTTTTGACCTTCAACTTGAGCTCTGTAACCAATACCTTCAAGAATCAAATTCTTTTCAAAACCCTTGGATACGCCAACAGCACAATTATTAAGCATTTGTCTGATTGTTCCACGAGTTTCACGTGAATGGGCGTCATCTTCATTTCCATCAACATAAATTACATTATTATCGATAGAAACATTTAAAACGGGAGGAATCACAAGATGAAGTTTCCCTTTTGGTCCTTCGAAAGAAAACTCATTATTATCGAATTTAAATTTAACGCCTGAGTCAACAACTACCGGCTTTTTTCCGATTCTAGCCATAACTTACTATTAATAAACTGAACAAAGGATTTCGCCCGAAACTTTCAATTTTCTACATTCATTGTCAGACATGATGCCTTTAGAAGTAGAAACAATGTAAATACCTTGACCGTTATAAACATTACCTAATTGATCAAGAGACTTATAAATTCTTCGACCAGGCTTACTTTCTCTATCAAGTCCACGGATAACCGGAATTGACTTAGCTCCATACTTAAGAGTGACTACCAGCTTTTTTTGTGGGATTTCACCGCTAACAGTATAAGCACTAATAAAGCCTTCGCTTAAAAATACTTTAACCATATTTTCCTTTACTTTTGAATAAGGAATATCAACTGATTTGTGCTTTCGAAGAATAGCGTTGCGAATTCTCGTCAGCATATCAGATATCGGATCAGTCATTGACATATCGACTACCAGCTAGATTTTTTTACACCAGGCAACTCGCCAAAACCCGCTTTTTTCCTAAAGCAGATTCTGCATAAAGAAAACAAACGTATATAACCTCTTGGACGTCCACAGCACGAACAGCGACGAACGGTTCTTGAAGAGAATTTAGGTTTTCGATTTGCTTTAACAAGCATTGATTTTTTTGCCATCTAATTTTTCTTGAATGGGATTCCAAGATCTTCCAACAAAGATCTTGAATGATTAACATCTTTAGAAGAGGTCACAAAAGTGATACTTAAACCTCTAATCTTATCACTTTTATCAAAGTTTATTTCTGGAAAGATAATTTGCTCCTTAATCCCGAAAGTCAGATTTCCGCTTTTATCGAATGCTTTTGGAGAAACACCTTTAAAGTCGCGAATTCTAGGAATAGCAAAGTTAATTAACCGAAATAAAAAATCATACATCCGCTGGGATCTTAAAGAAACTACAACACCAATAGGCATTCCTTCTCTAAGCTTGAAACCAGCAATAGATTTTTTAGCCTTACATATTACCGGCTTTTGACCGGTAATAAGCTGCAAATCTTTTTGTATAAATTCTAAAGCATTATGGTTCTGAACCGCTTCGCCAGCCCCAACGTTGACCACTATTTTCTCTAAGCGTGGTATTTGATGAATGTTATTAAAGCCAAACCTTTCCTTAAGTTTTTCGCGAACAACATTATTATAATGTTCTTTAAGCTGACTCATTTATCTTTAACTTCAGTTTTTGATTTACTGAAAATCCTAACTTTTGAAGATTTATCAGAATTTAATTTGTAGGAAACTCTCTCGCCTTTTTTTGTGTCAGGATTATACAAAAGGACATTTGAGTAATGGATAGG
Source organism: Theodoxus fluviatilis (assembly GCA_034096865.1). Taxonomy (NCBI): domain Eukaryota; kingdom Metazoa; phylum Mollusca; class Gastropoda; order Cycloneritida; family Neritidae; genus Theodoxus; species Theodoxus fluviatilis. The sequence continues at coordinate 66,815 of JAWQFJ010007774.1, forward strand.
ACCTTCCTGACGAAAAATTTGTCCAGGTTGTCCCTGTTGTCTAGGCTTTTGGTGCTTAACTTGGATATTAATACCGGAAACTGTGACTCGTAATTTTGCACGATCAAGTTTAATGATATTTCCAACATTCCCTTTATCTTTGCCGGCAATGACAATAACTTCGTCGCCTTTCTTTAATTTTAATTTATGCTTTTGTGTTGCCATGATTAACTCCGTCAAAAAACTTCTGGCGCTAGCGAGACAATTTTCATATAATTCTTACTTCTTAACTCCCTAGCAATTGGTCCAAAAATACGAGTACCAATTGGTTCAGACTTGTTGTTAATAATCACGGCAGCGTTGTCATCAAATTTGATAGTAGATCCGTCCTCACGAATAACGCTTTTCGCAGTTCTTACAATAACAGCTTTAACAACCGAACCTGACTTTATTTTAGCCTCGGGAATTGATTTTTTAACGGATGCGACAATTATGTCTCCGACAGAGGCATATCTGCGCTTAGAACCGCCAAGCACTTTTATGCACATTATTTCCTTGGCTCCAGTATTGTCAGCAACCGACAATCTCGTTTGAACTTGTATCATAATATATTAAATAGTTTCAGATCTCTTAACAATCTCTAAAAGTCTCCAATTTTTCTTTTTGCTTATTGGACGACATTCGATAATTTTAACAATATCTCCTAAATTGCTTTTGTTATCCCCATCATGATACATAAAACGCTTAGAGATTTTAACCTTACGTTTGTAAATAGGATGTTCAACGTTTCTTTCAACTAGGGCAATTCTTGTTTTTTCAGTTTTTGCGCTGACGACTTTGCCTAGTTTAATTTTTTTATTAATTTGATTATCCTTATTTTCCATTTATTTTTTAGAAGCCAATATAGTTTTGATTCTAGCTATATCTTTTTTAATTTTGTTTAAAGTTGAAGTATCCGTAATCTGACCAATAACTTTTTTACATCGAAGCTTAAAACTTTCTTCCTGCAAATTTGATAGTTTAGTTTTTAAATCAGCAACAGATAACTGCCTGAGTTCTTTTAAATATTGTTTAGTTTTCATAGCATACGAGTAATAACATGCGTTCTTACGCTAAGTTTTTGCTGAGCAAGTGAAAAAGCATGCTTCGCTAAATCATTATCAACGCCATCAATCTCAAACAAAATACGACCAGGCTTTATTGGACAAACCCATTTATCAACTGAACCTTTACCTTTACCCATCCTAGTTTCAGCAGGTCTTTTTGTGATTGGTTTATCTGGAAAAACTCTTATCCATAATTTACCAGTTCTTTTGAGAGATCGACTTATAGCTCTTCTCGCAGCTTCGATTTCCCTTGAATTGACAAATCCGCGATCTGTTGCCTGTATGGCCAGCGAACCAAAAGTTATGCTTGCGCCTTGCGAAGCATTACCTTTGATGCGACCTTTCATTCTCTTTCTATATTTTGTTTTTGAGGGCATTAACATAGCTTACCTTCTCTTAACCTTTTCTTCGTCTATTTGAAACGTTTTCGTTAAATGTCCACACTTTAATTCCAATGATTCCGTAAGTGGTGTATGCTTCATAAGTAGCATAATCAATATTTGCTTTAAGAGTATGCAATGGGACTCTACCTTCTCTTATCCACTCGGTTCTCGACATTTCTGCTCCATTTAATCGACCACTGATCATAATCTTACAACCGCCAATTTTGAACCTAAGAGCATTTTGCATCACTTTTTTCATCGCTCTTCGGAAAGCTACCCTTTTCTCTATTTGAAAAGCAACGCTTTGAGCAATAAACTGAGCATTAATTTCAGGTCTTTTTTGTTCTTTAATATTCAAAATTAAACTTTTCTTAATTAAAGACTCCAAAGACTTTTTTAATTTATCCGCATCTTCGCCCTTCTTACCGATAACTAGTCCTGGACGAGCAACATGAATATTTATCTTAATATTATCAGCAGCGCGGTCGATCTCAATCAAACTCACGCCGGCATTTTTTAACTGCTTCTTAATATAATCTCTGATAATACCGTCATCTGCTAAAGCTTTGGCATATTCTTTTTCGGCATACCAATTTGACATCCAAGTTTTTGTAATACCAAGCCTTAGTCCGATAGGATTAACTTTTTGTCCCAAATGAAATCTCCTTTATTTACTTAAATTATTTAAACTAACAGTAATATGACTCAGACGCTTTTTAATTAAAAAGCCCCTACCCATTGCTCTAGGACGCATTCTTTTAAGAGTCGTTCCTTTTGTGACAAAAATTTGATAAATATACAGTTGATTCAATTTAACTGTCTTATCAAGGTCTTTAGCATTGGCTATTGCCGAGATAAGTAAATTTTTCATGATAAAAGGACTTTTGTTATTTAAATTGCTCAAATAAGCCACAGCAAGCTCAACGTTCTTTCCTCTAATTTGCTTAGCCATCAAAGAAGCCTTACGCGGAGCTAGTCTGATGTTTTTTGCCTTAGCAATGCTGGTGTGATGTTCTTGATTAATCATATTTAATTTAGGACTTTCCTCTTTTGTCATCTTTTGTTGTGTGACCACGATAGGTACGGGTAGGTGCAAATTCACCTAACTTGTGCCCAACCATATTTTCTGTAACATAAACGGGAATAAACTTATTCCCATTATGAACGGCAATATTCAATCCAACAAAATCAGGAATAATTAAAGATCTACGAGACCAAGTTTTTATAACTTTTTTATCTCCAGAAGATTTTATTTTAGCGCATTTTTTTAAAAGACTTTCGTCAACAAATGGGCCATTCTTAAGTGATCTAGGCAATTCTCCTCCGCTTTATTTAGCTTAATATATACTTAGAAGTTCTTTTATTTTTCCGAGTCTTGTAACCCTTAGTCGGTAATCCCCAAGGAGTCACAGGGTGACGTCCCTTAGATTTATCTTCACCACCACCATGTGGGTGGTCAACAGGATTCATAGCTGTGCCGCGAACTGTTGGTCTCTTATTTAACCAACGGGAACGTCCGGCTTTACCAAGCTTAACCAGGGAATGCTCAGAATTTCCAATTTCACCAAAAGTGGCCAAACAGTCAGAACTAATTAATCGAGTTTCATTTGATTTTAACTTGATCATTGCATACTGATCTTCAAAACCAACAAGAGTTGCAAAACAACCAGCACTTCTGGCTATCTTCGCGCCATTACCAACCTTAAGTTCAATGCTATGAATTTGCGAGCCTAAAGGCATATTTTTCAACTTAGTCGCATTCCCGACTTTAATTTCAACAGGCTCAAGCGAAGATACGACTGTATCGCCAACGTTTAGATTCTTTGGAGCCAAAATATATCTTTTTTCTCCATCAATATATTGAATTAGTGAAATACGTGATGTCCGATTTGGATCGTATTCTATGCTAACTACTTTACCCTGAATTCCAAATTTGTTACGCTTGAAATCAATAATTCTGTATTTTCTTTTATGACCGCCGCCTTTATGCCTTACAGTAATGCGACCATAATTATTTCTTCCAGAAGAATTTTTCTTCCCTTTTGTTAAGGCTTTTTCCGGTTTAGACTTAGTAATTTCAGAAAAATCCAGAACACTCATTCCCCTTCTTGCGGGGGAGGTCGGTTTTAATTTTTTAATTCCCATAACTTTATTACCTAAGCTCCTTCAAAGTATTCAATTTTATCGTTTTTGCTTAAAGTAACCATGGCCTTCTTATACGATGAAACTTTACCAGTATGCCTACCAAGCCTTTTCTTTTTTCCGGAGTGATTAATAATCCCAACCTTTAAAACATTAACCTTAAAAATTTGTTCAATAGCTTCTTTAACTTCAATTTTATTTGCTCTTGTATCAACCAAAAAGACAACTTTATTAGAAAGAGATCTTTCATTGACGACTTTCTCAGTTAAGTAAGGCTTCGACAAAACATTGTAATGGGATTTCATTTTATTAATCGTGCTTCTAGAAGTTGAAAAGCTTCCTTCGTTACTAAAACATTTTTGAACTTCAATAAGTCAAAAACATTTAAGGAATCTACTTCAACAGATTTTACATTTGGCAAATTACGCGTTGCTAACACTAAATTTTCATTCAATGAAACGGAAACAACCAAACACTTATCAAAACCAATATTTTTAAGAAATTCTCTAAAAGAAGAAGTTTTATGTGAGGACAAATTAAAATCTTGAAAAACCTTAAGGTTTTCATTTCTAATTTTTTCACCAAAAACTGACCTCAAAGCTAAAGTTTTTTCTTTCTTATTAAGCTTAAAAGAATGATCTCTAACAACAGGACCAAAAATTGTTCCACCATGTCTCCTTAAAGGAGATTTTGCTGAACCGGCTCTAGCATTTCCGGTACCCTTTTGCTTATAAAGTTTTCTTGTGCTGTAAGAAACTTCACTTCTTTGCTTAGCTTTATGATTTCCAGACCTTTGCGCGGCAAGATAATTTACAACGCTATTTTTCAAAGCATAAGGTTTAGCTACAGCACTGCTTAGCGATTCATTGATCACAAACTTGTCAATTTTTTCAAGATTTAAGTTGTAAATATCAAGATCACTCATTGTTCTTCAAAGACTCGACTATTAATTTAATATCAACCCTAACCCCAGGCGAAATTTCCATTTGCATTAATGAATTCATCGTGTGAGTAGTTGTTTTGTAAATATACATTAATCTTTTGTGCGTTCTAATTTCAAATTGCTCTCTTGATTTTTTATCAACATGAGGAGATCTCAAGACACAAAATTTTCTTATTTTTGTAGGTAGAGGAATTGGACCAATTATATTGGCTCCGCTTTTTCTAACAACCATGACAATGTTTTTAATAGCATTGTCTAACTGCTTTTCGTCAAAAGCCTTAAAATTGATACGAATCTTTTGCGCCATCTACTTAACTATTCTAGAAATTGTACCGGCTCCAACTGTTCGACCACCTTCACGAATCGCATATCTTAATCCTTGTTCCATGGCTATGGAAGTAATTAGTTCAACGTTCATCTTAGTGTTATCACCAGGCATAACCATTTCGACATTTTCAGGGAGAGTAATCACACCTGTAACGTCAGTTGTTCTAAAATAAAATTGAGGTCTATATTTATTAAAAAATGGGGTATGGCGTCCACCTTCATCTTTACTTAAAATATAAACTTCGGCTTCAAATTGAGTATGAGGAGTAATAGATTTTGGTTTACAAATAACCTGCCCCCTTTCGATGTCTTCTCGTTTATTACCTCTTAACAAAAGACCAACGTTGTCACCAGCTTGACCTTGATCAAGATTTTTCCTGAACATTTCAACGCCTGTAATAGTTGTTTTTTGAGTTTCTCTAATACCAACAATTTCAACTTCATCATTAATTTTAATAATACCTCTTTCAATCCTACCAGTAGCAACCGTTCCTCTACCGGCAATTGAAAATACGTCTTCGACAGGCATTAAAAAGTCTTTATCAATATCCCTAACCGGATCTGGAATATAAGAATCAATATTGTCCATTAGCTCAAGAATAGGAGCATACTCAGGAGCGTTTCTGTCAGTAGATGCACATTTTTCTGCAGTAAGCGCGGATCCTTTAACAATTGGAATATCGTCGCCAGGAAAGTCATATTTTGAGAGCAATTCTCGAATTTCCAATTCAACGAGTTCTAAAAGTTCGGGATCATCAACTTGATCAACCTTGTTCATAAATACCACGATATATGGCACGCCAACCTGTTTGGCCAAAAGAATATGTTCTCTGGTCTGAGGCATTGGACCATCAGCGGCGGAAACCACTAGAATTGCACCATCCATCTGTGCCGCGCCAGTGATCATATTTTTCACATAGTCGGCGTGACCAGGACAGTCAACGTGAGCGTAATGTCTTTTCACAGTTTCATACTCAACGTGAGCTGTAGCAATCGTAATTCCTCTTGCTTTTTCTTCTGGAGCAGAGTCAATTTGGTCGTATCCTTTGAAAATGGCTTTTCCATCAAAAGATAAAACCTTTGTGATTACAGCGGTAAGCGTAGTTTTACCATGATCCACGTGACCAATAGTTCCAATATTGACGTGTGGCTTATTCCTTACAAAATTTTCTTTTGCCATGATTACCTTGTTAATGAGTTATTAATTATATAGAATAGAATTTTCAGAAACGATATTATAATGATCAAAATTTAGTGAATAAACACCTCTACCTTTTGTCATAGACCTTAAACTCGTCATATAGCCAAAAAGGTTCGATAATGGAGCTGTCGCCTTAATTTTTTGTATATTTTGTTTATCTTCAATTGATAGAACTTTACCTTTTCGTGCACCCAAATCTTTAATTAAATCCCCAGAATTTTCAATCGGAGATAAAATTTCAAGATTCATAATCGGCTCATACATCTGAAATTTAGAATCAACAAACGCTTTTCGTACAGCGTTTGAAACTGCAGAGAGAACTAAACTAAAGTGTTTACTTACCTCATCATTAAAAATTATATTTTTAATTTTTATTTCAGTTTCAATTATAGGATACCCAGCTAAATAACCAGATTGTAATGAATTTCCAAGGAATTCAGCTATTATCGTCTCTTGTTCTTTAGTTAAATTATCGTTTTCTAAAGAAACTTTATTTGGAGAATTAGTTTTTAATTTGCGAAGGTCAATAGCTAAATTAACTTTAACCTGTTTACCTTCTACGTTTTTGTCAAAAACATGCGCAAAAGAAACATCTTGTGATGGTTTTTCACGATATGAAACCATCTGTTTTCCGATTTTTACTTCAACGCCAAAATCACGAATTATGCGGTCAACAATAATTTCTAAATGCAATTCACCCATTCCATTTAAAACCGTTTGACCAGTCTCAGTATCTTTTGAGACCTTTAAAGTTGGATCCTCTCGAAGCAAAATATCAAGAACGCTTCTTAACTTTTTTGCATCAGATGAATTATTTGGTTCTACAACAAGACTTGCTACAGGCTCGTTAAAACTTATCTTTTCAAGTAAAAGAGTGTTATTTGCATGACAAATCGTGTCACCTGTATAAGAATTGTTCAAACCAATTACCGCGACAATATCGCCAGCTTCGGCTTCATCAATTTCTTCTCTTTTATTCGAATGAATTCGAATAAGTTTATTTATCCTCTCTTTTTTTCCAATGCGAGGATTAAATTCAACTGATGAGGCTTTTAGTCTTCCTCTGTAAATTTTAACAAAATGAAGAAAACCTGCAAATGAGTCGGATTGAACTTTAAAAACCAATGCAGCAAGATCATCATCAGCGTTAACTTCAATATTGATCTTATTTCCCGAACTATCTAATGCAAAAAAATCAGGAGTATCTAAAGGACTAGGCAGATAATCAATGATGCCATCTAAAAGACTTTGAACGCCTTTATTTTTAAAAGAAGAACCAGCAAATGCAGGTACAATATTCCTCTTTAATGTTTGTTCTTGAATTCTCTCTTTTAATAATTGAGATGTGGGTTCCTCATCTGAAACAAGAACCTCTAGTATCTTTTCGTCATAAAGAGATAATTTATCTAACAAGTTAAATTTTCGCTTTTTAACTTCCTCTTTTAATTCCTTAGTAACGTCATAAATTCGGGGTTTAACACCACAATCTTCTTCAGAAAATTCAATTATTTTTTCATCTAAAAGATTAATAACACCTTTTAAACTTGAACCAGAAAAAAAAGGAATTGTTATTGGGATGCAAACAGTTTGAAATTTTTTTTCAATGTCGTATAAAACACGAAAATAATTAGCTTCTTCACGATCTAACTTATTAATAAAGGCGACTTTAGGAAGTTTATAATTCTCTGATTGCCTCCAAACAGTTTCTGTCTGAGGTTGAACCGAAGATACTCCGCACAAAACCAAAACAACTCCATCTAAAACTCTTAAACTTCTTTCAACTTCAGCTGTGAAGTCAACATGCCCAGGAGTATCAATAATGTTAATCCTGTAATCCACAGAGTCTTTAACCCAGTTGCAGTTCGTACAAGCCAAAGTAATCGTTATACCTCGTTCTTGTTCTTGTTTCATCCAGTCCATTATGGCTGTACCGTAATCAACTTCTCCTATCTTATGAGTTTTTCCGCTATAAAAAAGTATTCGTTCGGTTGTTGTAGTTTTTCCGGCGTCAATATGAGCTACAATTCCAATATTCCTCAAATTATTGAGGTCCATTTTACCAGATAAAATGTGCGAAAGCTCTGTTAGACTCAGCCATTTTATGGATATCTTCCTTTTTCTTTACCGCATTACCACGATTATTATAGGCATCAACAAGCTCGTTAGATAGTTTTTCAACCATTGACCTTCCGTTTCTTTTTCGAGCATTTCCTATGATCCATCGAATCGCTAAAGTATTTCTTCTAGCTTCCCTAACATCAACGGGAATTTGATAAGTCGACCCACCAACTCTTCGAGATCTTACTTCCAAATAAGGCTTGACATTATTTACGGCTGTATTAAAGACTTCAAAAGATTCTATATTGCTTACTTTATGAGAAATGTCCTTAAGTGAATTATAAAAAATATTCTCTGCTTTCCCTTTTTTACCATCATACATTAAACAATTAATGTATTTTGATACAAGTTCACTTCTATAAAGAGAGTCGGGAACTATTTTTTTCTCTTCTGCCCTTCTTCGTCGAGACATATTATTTTTAAGCCGTAAATTAAAGTGTTAATATTATGATAATATTATTTAGCCTTTCTAGCTCCATATTTAGAGCGTCCTTTTTTCCTATTCGCAACACCATGAGTATCAAGCGTACCTCTGATGATGTGATACCTCACACCAGGCAAGTCTTTTACCCTACCTCCTCTGATCATGACGACGGAGTGTTCTTGTAAATTGTGTCCAATGCCAGGGATATAAGAAGTTATTTCAAATCCATTAGTCAATCTTACGCGAGCAACTTTTCTTAATGCCGAATTTGGTTTCTTGGGCGTTGTTGTATAGACTCGAGTACAAACGCCTCTCTTTTGAGGGCAAGCTTGCATTGCTGGCACTTTACTTTTCTCAAGAATGCTTTTTCTTTTCTTTTTGACTAATTGACTTAACGTGGGCATTTGGCTGGATTTGCTGAATAAAGTTGATAAATTTAAAAGTAAAAAAAAAGCCCTAAAAATTTAGGGCTTTTTTAAAATCAGGCAACGACTTACTCTCCCACACAGCTTCCCATGCAGTACCATCAGCGCACAAGAGTTTAACTTCTGTGTTCGGAATGGTAACAGGTGGGTCCTCTTCGCTTTGTCACCTGAAGTTAATTCAGGCTTTTTGATGAAATGTTAGATTTTATTAGTTTAATTATAAATTATCTATTTTAATAGATATTGAATATCAAATCATACAATTGATTAGTACAAGTCAGCTTAGTATGTTACCACACTTACACTTCTTGCCTATTTATCAGCTAGTCTTGCTGTAATTTTAGAGAAATCTGATCTTGAGGGAGGCTTCCCGCTTAGATGCTTTCAGCGGTTATCCTTCCGAACTTAGCTACCCAGCTATGCACGTTGGCGTGACAACCGGAACACCAGAGGTTCGTCCACTCCGGTCCTCTCGTACTAGGGGCAGCTCCTCTCAAATTTCGACGCCCACGGCAGATAGGGACCAAACTGTCTCACGACGTTCTGAACCCAGCTCACGTACCACTTTAATGGCGAACAGCCATACCCTTGGGACCTGCTCCAGCCCCAGGATGTGATGAGCCGACATCGAGGTGCCAAACACCGCCGTCGATATGAACTCTTGGGGGAGATCAGCCTGTTATCCCCGGAGTACCTTTTATCCGTTGAGCGATGGCCCTTCCATTCAGAACCACCGGATCACTATGACCTGCTTTCGCACCTGCTCGAGTTGTCCCTCTCGCAGTCAAGCTCCCTTATGCTTTTACACTCTACGATGGTTTTCCATACCATCTGAGGGAACCTTTGTACGCCTCCGTTACTCTTTAGGAGGCGACCGCCCCAGTCAAACTGTCACCCAGACACTGTCTTAATAATGGATTACATTATATAGTAAGAACTCTAAAACACAGAAGGTGGTATCTCAAGGATGGCTCCAGCTACACTAGCGTGTAACCTTCAAAGCCTCCCACCTATCCTGCATACTGAATTTCAAAATTCAATGTCAAGTTACAGTAAAGGTTCACGGGGTCTTTCCGTCTTGCCGCAGGTTAATGGTATCTTCACCACTATTCCAATTTCACTGAGAACCTTGCTGAGACAGTGCCCAGATCGTTACGCCATTCGTGCAGGTCGGAACTTACCCGACAAGGAATTTCGCTACCTTAGGACCGTTATAGTTACGGCCGCCGTTTACTGGGGCTTCAATTCGGAGCTTGCACTAACATCTCCTCTTAACCTTCCAGCACCGGGCAGGCGTCAGACCCTATACATCCACTTTCGTGTTAGCAGAGTGCTGTGTTTTTGATAAACAGTCGCCTGGGTCGTTTCACTGCGACCAGCTTCTCCTCCATTCGTGAAGAACTTCAAATACAACTGGCAGTCCTTATTCCAAAGTTACGGACTGAGTTTGCAGAGTTCCTTAGTATGGTTTATCTCAAGCGCCTTAGGATTCTCTCCTAACCTACCTGTGTCGGTTTTGGGTACGATTTACAAAGATTATAGCTTAGAAGGTTTTCTTGGCGATATAGAATCAACTACTTCAGGGGTTGCCCCCACGTATTCAGATCTCATTTATAGGAGAGCGGATTTGCCTACCCT